>WEIT01018282.1:0-14728 GCA_013389985.1 Dryoscopus gambensis
TTTACAAAAATAGAAGCAGGAACACTCTTGCATTGTGTGAGATTTTTATGATACTACACTAAAAATGAGCAAATAGAAATATTCTGTTTAGTGCAAGCCTTCATTTACTTTAACTGCAAGTTTCATTTTTGAAGAGCTGTAGTCCTGCTAACTATTAAATAAGAAGATGGTTTTGCTTTCCTATTAAATGGGGACACGTATGAAAACTTCAAGGGAAGAATTCTGATATTCTCCTTGAAATCTGACCTTCTCTTATAAGAATAGCATTAAAAATCACCGATTTTCATCAAATTCTTGAATTTTAAAACATTTTTTTTCAGAGTAACTATCAGCTGGATTGATAACCTGATTTCAAAATGTAGCTCAGCCTAACCATTGCTTATTGTACTGTTGCACAAGCAGGAGCAAGTGTGGGAAAGGCACGCACACAAAGAGAACACAGGAAGAAGCACAGACAAATCAACCAAACATCTGCTATGTGATTTAACACTTGAACAATGTGAAGTGTTTAACTCATCTGTTAGCAGGAAGGTTTTAACACAGAACTCCCCCGAATTGACAGAAGACTCCAAATGCCACTGAGAAAAATAATGCCATTCTTCTACATTTCATTCCTAGGGCTCTTACAGAACTCTGTATAGGACTGACACTCTTTTGTTATGTTAGCTGGATTTACTATCCTCCTAAAGGATAAAGCTAATATACTGCATCTTATGTTAAATAAGGCCATTTATTGTTTTTACCATATAAATGAAGGATTTAAAACTTCCTCTGAAGCATAAGGCAAGTTGAAGCACTTACAGGTAATGCAAAATTGAATTTCTAAGGCAGTTTTCTGTTTGTTTTTTTTTCTTGAAGGCAGGCAGGGTAGAAAGCTGAGATAAAATTAGGTGCAGAAGAAAAAAACAAACAAAAACCCCCTATTATTTCATTTTTTTTAGAGTTAGTTTTTATTAATAGAATTCAGGAGAACATTTCTGCCATAGTGCTATCATTCAATTATTATGATGCCAATACACTTACATTTCATTTTGCACAGTTTCCTTTCTCATTTATCACCACAGATTCTCAATGTCTTCAATTTTTTATATCATTACATATGATTTCCTATTTATATTCTCCTCATCTAAAAAGCATTTGTAATTTTGCTTGGTTGGTGATTAGGCTGCTGCTGGTTTGATGTAAGAGGAAGATATCCCTCTGCATTTCTGTATCAGAAGACAAACTTATATACTCCTCTATTCTGATGAAAAAGAAAGTAAGATGTGTGACAGTTCATGCACAAGAACTCACAATACCAGCACCCAGTCCCCCCGTAGGAGTCTTTCCTATTATTCCTATTATTCTCCATTGTGCCAAAATCTGATCTCTCTTCCTCCCTCTCTCTCTCCTCTCTTTTCTTTCATTCTTTTATTATTCTTACTGTTAGAAAATAGGAGCAAAACATATATCAATTTCCATGCTGAGCACGTAGTTTGCTAATAAAACTGAACTTTTTTGTACCTGGTTTTTACCTTTCTTTTTTGACCATGGGCATTAATAAATCTTGAGTGCTCCCATCCACTTAGGAGTGGGACATGACAGTAATGATTTTAAAGAAGGGTAGATTTGCACTAGATATAAGGAAGAAATTTTTTGCAGTAAGGGTGGCGAAACACTGGAACAAGTTGTCCGTAGAGGTTGTGGGTGTCCCATCCCTGGAAATACTCAAGTTCAGGTTCGACGGGGTTCTGAGCAACCTGACCTAGCTGGAGATGTCTCTGTCCAAGGCAGGGAGGTTGGAACTATGTGACCTTTAAAGGTCCCTTCCAACTCAAACCATTCTATGATTCTACATTTCTGTGATTATATCTATTGTATACATAAGGTGACCAAGCACCATTGAAAGATTTACTCAAGTGCTCCATGCTGGATCATTATTGAGTCAAATGTACTGGAGCTCTTTATTTAGCTAGCTAAAAGTGATAAAAACTTATTCACTAGTGCTACTGTGAGGGATTTTAACATTAAGAAGAAAATCAAGACTGTTCCTTTACTATGGACTGGTCAATGCCAGGATGCTCTCCTCAGCCAAAGACTACAGCCCATTTAAAATGCACTCCAGTTTTTCAGGTTCATCTCATGCAACCTGGTTTTTATGTATGAACTGATATGTCCTTAGAAATAAAACCGCCTATTTGACAGGTCAAAGTCAAAGATCAGCATAGATACGGCAAGTAGTGGAATTATGCAGGTAATTTAATACTGAAAATTGAGAGATACACAGGCTACTTCTCAAATCCATAAAGTGCTATATCTGTGTACATAGGTGGAGAAAGTAAAACATTTTTTAGCTTTATAATTTTTCCAATCATTATTTTGTAGCGAGCCATTAGAGTCCTAAGCAGAACAGTAACATGTACAAGCCAAGTGTGGACCACAGTTCAGGTCATCAAAGAGAAGACATGTTAATTGTTCACTCAAATTCATCCCAAGATATATTGATGTAAAAATTTTAAAACATTATCAGAGAAAAATCATTTTGCCTCTGCTTGGTACAATCTCATCCATGAATGACTTTATTGTCCACTTTTGAAAACTTTCAAGAGTCGGCTCTAAGTCATTAAATGCAACTGATATATTTTTTAAAAAATGACAACGTCAAGTAACACTATGAGTCTCCTTTTCAACCATGCCAATTCCCCATCAAAGAAGTCACACAATTGTTCCTAAAGTGATCAACCAGCCAGTCTCAGAACAGGGCTTTTACAAGAGTCACATTTATCAGGACAAGCAACTTTCCTCAGTCAAGTTTCTCATGTTGTGTAAAACGGTTGTAGCTGGATATTTGATGATCTTTTAAAACAATTTATAAAAGCTTAAGGACAGTTACACTCTGAGGGAGCGTTCCCAAAGGTCTCTTAGAAACAAGAAAACTGCAACAATATGGATCCATTAAAATGTAATTTTCCAACACCCTTTCAAGCAACAGAGTTTCCTTTACATACAGAACCTTCCTAAAGGGCTCCTGAGACCTCAGAAGAATGTTGTCTCTACTGCCATTTTTATAAGTGTATATTTGAAAACAAATCCACCTGCAAACCCACTATTTCAGAATCTTGAAGCTGCCAGGTGGACTCTGGATGCTGAATTATTTACTCAGGGTAGCTCAATGAGTACTTCATTTATAACAGTATGTCCTGGGCTAGGTGGCCCTGTGTGGGGGACTCATTTTGGACTCAATAGCATCAGGCTGGCAAGACTTCCTCATGGTAAGGCGTACTATTTTAGATATCCAAGGACTCGCAGAGCTTTTACTGTCTTATGGTTTCCAGGCTCATGGGTACAAATACTGAGTACTTTGCAATCCTAATTCAGTATCTCAAAAATCCAAATTCTACTGATTAGAGAGTCAAAGACTGCTGTTAGCACAAAAAGCATAAAATGCATATGAAGCATGCTAAAGATGATGTGGAAATGCTAATACACTTAGAGTTTTTATAAGTCTGTCAAAGTTAAGATAAACCATGAAAATTATGTCCTAACACATCCTCAAAAGAGACAAAAAGGATGCCAAAAGAAGCAGAATCAAAGGAAATGTTCGTATGTGGCAAACGGTCCTCACATATCTAGAACAAACCACAAAATTAGATTAAATTGTCTAGACAACCACTGAAATTAAAATTTAGGTTAAAGGTTAAATTTAGTTTGTCAAGAGACAGACAATTAATGCATTCATTTATTTCACTTGTAATAATGAAGTTTTCTGTCAGCGATTAGACCATAAAAATTCCAATCAGCAGTCGTAATGAGATACTCTCTTCTGGCTTAACAGCTGAGGCTTGGACAACATTAAGCCTTTCTTAAGCAGACCACCCACAAGTGTTTCTTAATATTTAAACCTTATAGGAATAAATTTATTAGAGCACTGTATATTTACACAATTTCAAGGTTTATAGACTTCTTTCATGAACTATTGTATACTTATTTGACTAATTTAATGTTTCCATAAGCAGTACTTCAGAAAAATCCTTGCCTTTCAGAACACACATGAACTTCCTAACCGAAAGTTGCGCACTGTACCCCTGAAAATATGAGTTTGCCACTACTGGTAAGAGGCCACAGACTTTGTATTAACCCAGCAATACAAGTTCTCTGGACTTGTCTGCAAATCTGTTGTCTTGAGCTGATTTTAGCATGTCACAGCTGTGACAGCAATTGTCTAGAGGTCACATAGCTATGTCCTAAATTGTTTTAGCTTTTGGTTAGCTGTGTGCAGTGGTACAGTGCAATGAATGCCTACTGCTAACTAAGAGGTAGTGATAGCAAGTAGTTATTCTGGGGGGAGTGAGCTGCCTAGAAAAGGATCCTACAATAAAAATGCAGCATAGTATAGCAACAGGCATAACCAAAACCCCAAGACTGCAAACACAAATGGTAGTGGCCAATTACTTGGCATTGTAGGAGGGCAGCATGCATGTCTGGTAAAATGTTTTTAAAGGATAATAACACAGAACAGAAGAGCAAGTAAAATATGAAATTGGGAATTACTACAGTTAAAGGAAGCAACATTTTAATTTAGATAGCATATAAAGATAATTCAAGCAGATCTCAGGCTGAGGAATGCCAGTGTCACACTCCTTCCTGCAAACAACTCGGGACACTGACCACTTCTTGAAAACCACCACTGTTCTCTTCAGAGGGCTGTGGCAAGATGAGGGAAGAGGATGGGCAAGCAGAACAGCAGGGAAAAGTGGCAGGTACTAGAAAGTTTGCATACATCATCCCTAAATGTGTTGTATAACAGTGTTAGCAATATTGTAAATGAACCAAGAAAAGTTTTAGTTAGACATAAAAGATTTTAATTAAACTAATGACGGATTCTTGGTTCCCACTAGGAAGCTTAGTTCTCATCAAGATTTTTGATGTAACAGCATTCATTTGGGACAATTTCCTTTTCATCTGTTATTCAGATTTTATCCTCGTCTTCTCTTTTCTATCCTTTTCTTTTGAAATGCATGAAACTGAAGCAGGAAGAAAATCAGACACTTTGCAGAATATTTCCGTAATTCCTGTAGATATTTTGCAATGCTTGCAAGTTATACAATATTGAAAAGTGCTGTGAATACAGTTTTTAATTTTTTTTTTTAAATAACATCCCTGAATTCCCCAACAAGTGGAAATCTTTAACTTCTTGAAGTATTTTTGGGGAAAATAAGTGTACTGCCTTGACTGTTCCCCAAGAAGTTACACAGTGAGTTATATGACAAAAGGAAGTTGCCAACATTGTAATTTGATCAGCTAATCATTTTATAACAGCTAGTATGACATGGCTCTGTTTACCAACAAGCAAGTACTTTACTTTCATGAGGAAGGACATTAACTTACTGAAATGCCTGATATTTTGCCCCATTAAAATCTATGAATTCAGAAGAAGGAATTCGGTAAAATATCTCCACTGATGCTATTGATAGCATAGGGTTAAAATGATTTTAAAACTGCAAACGGGTATCTGAGGGGGGACAGTGGTGGTGGTTAGAACAGGTGCAGCCTGCGAACGGAATGTTAGCTTACTATAGCCAAAGCCACACTATCGTTTTAAGTGATTCAACTGTAACTTAAATCCGGGTGATAATTACGGGGAGAAGGGGTTGTAATCTGTGTTAGCAACCAAGATCGGGGAGCTGGTAGTTAGGGGTGTGTGTATTAATTAACATGAAATATGAATATGCATAATGTAAGGATATAAAAATCACAAAAGTTCCGGTATCGGGTGGGCACTGATTTGGGCTCTGCTGCCCCTGTGCCCCTGCACATTCTAATAAAGCACCTGCATATAATTGCCTTGCGTGGTTATATGTTTTCCAAATGCTAACACTATGGGAGAGTACACTGCTGTGGAGGCTGTCTCACCATGCCAAGAGAGCACAACAGCCAAGAGCAGAGGGACTTCTGTGGCTCAACGCCAACCCAACCTCTCCCTCACTGTGCTCTGTCTGCTAATATACGACAGAAAGTCCAGGCCAGGGAAACCCTCTGTCCCTCTGTCAGAAAGCACTCACGTCACTGTGGCTGCCGGTAATGGTGAGGGAGGAGGGAGTGAAGTCAGGCTGTACAGACGTGTTAAGGGCCAGCCTTGTGACCAGATAAACCAGAAACCAGACATCAAAAAGGGAGCTTGCAGGTAGCTCTGCACTCCTGCACAAAGCCTTACCATTGTCCCCAGGGGCACAGTCAAGAACTGAATCCAAAGTCTCACGGTGCAGTGTGTTTCCTTGCTCAGGATATCAACTCTTTTCAGCTTGTGTAGTGCCTTTTTTTCCCAAAATGACAAACACAGATTTCCTTAGCAGTCATGCTCAATAGATATTCTTGTTTGTATTAGACTGCACATGCACTGGGACAGGAAGCTGCAGCATTTCCAATGCATTGATAACAAAAAATAATAAAAAGACACATTCCACGCAATGAGGTGTAACATTGTACGTCAGTGAGTGATTGTTAATAGATAAAAGCTTCATTTGACTCAAATATTTTCACCATTCTTTGTGCCTATGGAAAACAAACATCATTTCCCTTATTTAAAATGGATCTGAAACCAAAAGGGGAAGGTTTCAAATGCTAAACATGTCTGATCATCTTCTGAGTTGCAATAATGCACTGTGGCTTCCAAACACTGTCTGTATGCCCTACATTATTGTCACAGAATACCTCTGAGGCCTGTAAAGAGGCATCAGAAACCCTAGAGTATCTCAAGTGGAATGAGATGGGCTTCCATGCTTGGAAATGGCATCCTGCTCCATTGTCTGCTAACACCATCCTCATAGCAAAGAGAGGTCTCTGCACAGGGAGAAAACAACTGGCAAACATCTCTCTTCTGCAATGTGATTTTCAGGTGTATAAAATATCTCTGAAGCATAAGGTATCACTCCAGTTTATCATGAGAATTACAATGCTGTGTTCATCATGTTCACTACACTCCATGATGTCTCCACGAAAAACTGTCATTATTTTGCGGGAAAATAATTATTTGTAGATCCACCGGTATTGGGTCTGGCTGGGATGGAGTTAGCATCCCCCACCGCATCCTTCATAGCACTGTGTTTTGTAGCTGGAAGCTGTTGATAACACGCCAGTGTTTTGGCTGCTGCTGAGCAGTGCTCCCACAGTACTGAGGCTGTCTCTCCAACCCTACGAAAAGTCAGTAGGATGCAGTAGGTCAGGAGATTGGGAGTGGACATGGCTGGGACAGCTGACCCAAACTGACCAAACAGATATTCCACACCTCATGATGTTGCACTCAGCAATAAAAGCTAAGACAAAAAGGAGGAAGGCAGAACATTCATTACGAAGATGTTTGTCTCCCAAAGAAATCACTATGCATAATGAGGCCCTGCCTCCCAGGAAATGTCTGGACACTGCCTGTTGATGAGAAGTAGAGAATAACTATTTTTGTTATCCTTTGTCTCTGAACACAGCCCTTGGTTTTCCTTATTAAGCTGCCTTTATCTTGACTCAAGAGCTTTTTGTCTGTTTTTTTTCCCCTTGACCCTTTGAGGAGGAAGAGTGAGAGAGCATTTTGGTGGGCACCTGACAGTCAGCCAGAGTCAACCCACCACACCATCTTTTCAGAAAATTTATCTCCATGAGAAAATTTAAGTTCTTTTCAGTTCGTTTCTCTATATAGTCACATTCTTCAGTGTGGTTGCAGTTACTGGGGAAAAAAAAATGAAATTGAAAAGTTTCTTTGACACAGATTCTGTACAAACTGAAAATACGGCATTGGTAAATGAAGACAAATTCTTCAATGGACCACAGACAATGCAGGTTAGCAGTCTGGGTGGTAAATGTTCCATGTAGCCAGACTTTGAGCACTGGGCAACTTGACTGACACAGGATGTGGCTTCTTGAGATGTCTCTGTGATATGCAGAAGAAAATAGAAAATGACAAAACAAATCAAAAATGCCATCAGTAACAAAAACTCCCAAAAGTTTGTCAGTTGTTGCTGGAAAAGTTAATAACGTTGGTGGTTTTATACTGCTAGGAGTAGGGTAGGAACAAGATCTTACTCTAAGCAATTATCCAGTTTGTGCTCTCACTATTTCCATTTTCTTTGGACTAAGACCGACCTTAAACAAGCAACTCCATTGGGAAGGACCATGAAACCAATGGTGCAGAGACCAATTTATGCAAGAACCCTATGCAAGACTGCAGTCATTGCCTTACTTGCCTCTCGTGCTTGCAAAGCCACATTCTGCCAAGAGGACCATGCTGAACATTTGCCTCAGGTTTTGTTGTATCAATCATCCAAAAATGAGGCTGTTTGTTTATGAGTAGAGCATGTCAACACTACATGACTAGGCTAAGGCCTTACATCATTCAAATGGAAAAATCCAAACTTATCTATGTGAATAATGTGATCAGTTGCACAGCATTTTAAGAGGCACAAGGATCTGTGTGAGTTATCTGCCCCAGCAAAGCCCTGTGTGAAGGCAAGAAGTCCCAGCCTCCTGGCTGCATGTTTGCTCCCAAAACATTACCTCATGCAGTAGACCAGTGTAAAGGAAAGAAGTTTCCAAAAGATCTGTGTCAGATTAGTTCCTTTGGTAATGACAGGAAGGATGAGGACTTGAGCCAGCTAAGCTGAGTCAGAGTCTATCCCGCTCTGCTATATGCTGTGCTCTTGCTCTTCCTCTCACTCAAGCTGGAGTCAAGGGAAATACCTGCATCTCAGGGCAAACATTTTAGTGGCCACTGAAGTCACTCTACGTTAAGAGCTTCACCCCAAGTCCATGACATATGTAAAGACCTATGGGATACCCACTACTGCTGTAGAGTAGCAGAGCTCTTAAGGCCAGCTGGCCTTTGGGAATGCACTCTTCTGAGACAGCTCCAGGCCTTAAGAATCCAGAAGTAAATGAGCACAAAGAATCAGAAAATTAGTAAAATCTTTATTAGAACTGGATGCATAGAGAAAATCTATTCTAAGCAAAAAATACACAGAGAAGAGAGACAGTGAGGAACAGGACAGCTGTTGCAAGGGCAGGAGATTGTACAGAAAAAGGTCTGGAAATTTTGGAGACAACAATCCAGGGAAGAAAATGGATGCACATAAAAGGAGCGATGAATGACATAGTAGAAAAGAAGGGACTACATTTTCCTGACAGGAGCGTCCTAGTGTCTACTTGGTGTAGAGCTAAACTTTCTCTGCAACTCAGTTTCCTCACACCATCTCTTCCCATTTAACTTACCAAGTTACAAGTATTTAACTACTGCAAAACTTGCAATTAAACTTCCCATTTTCAAATCTTCACACTCCCTTCTGTGCCGGAAGATTGTCAGCAGTTTCACAGCTAATGTCCCTCCGTGGTAGACATCCAAAATACCAGGAAATCATAGAAAGTTATTTTCATCTGCCAAAGTCGATTTTGCTGATATCTCATTTAGGGTCAACATTGTCCCATGTGCAAATTTCTTTTTATATTTTTTTTCTCTCTTTGTTGTTGTTGTGTTTTGTTTTGTTTTGTTTCATCTTGGTTTTTGTTTTTGTTTTTGGTTTGGTTTGGTTTGGTTTGGTTTGGTTTGGGTTTGGGTTCGGTTTGATTTGTTTTGCCTTCTTTTTAAGGTAATTGCATAAAAAAAAACCAAAACAAAACAGGAAAGTACGGCAAAGGGACCCATTCAAATGTGAAATCTAAGTTCAGTCCTCATGCAGGCATTCAAACAGAACAGAGTTGCAGATTTCACAATTTTTATAGTCCCCACTCCACCATCCCTAACTGACTGAGTGCCTGGAATGAACAGTGCTGCCTGAATAGAAGGTATTCATAATTTATCACAAGCTTCCTGAGGAAGTGGTGCACTGAATCCTTTTCTGTGGAACTACTCAAAAATACATTTACAGGGAGGCTATTACTACAGTATCTCAAACAGTTGCACTATGTGCATCTTTGCACAGAAAATTGCATATAAGATTAAAATTTAGAGAAACAAGGGAACAGAAATGGGGTGAGGGAAGTAGTTCTTTTCATTCAGCGACAGAAAGTACAATTTGTAGGTACATATCTTCCCTCAGAAGTAAAATTTTACAAATTTCAAAGGTCACATTGAGATTAATCTCTCAATATCAAACATTTCCCAGGTCATTACAAGAGTAGAAATTAATATTAAACTCCCAAACCACTGAAGCTTTTTGATCTTACCCAGGCAGGTAGCAGAATATAACCACAGTAAAGGGCATACAGAGAAATTCCATGTCCCTTTGACAGGAGAAGATGGGAGCAAAGATGATCCCATGGTCTTCCACCCACTTTCTGCACATTTTATGAGCAGAAATTAAAAACATTTTGCAGTGTCTCTGAAACAAGGATGACATAAAGCAGAAGTAATGTAATGAATAAATCAACACAGCTAGGACGTAAAAATGTTTAACCTAAATGGCTATAAAAGTTTTAAGGACAATCAACATGCAATCAACCTTGGCTGTTTTATCCAGGTTGCTGGAGATAAGGAGAAATGCTTGGGCCAGCTCTCTGGAGAATAGCTGTTGTCCTGGGAATGACAAGGATTTATCAGCTCTTATTTGCTTGTTATTGGTGCTGTATAAATATGCACAAAATACTTTTCCCGTGTTTAAAAAATTACACTTGGTTCCATACGGAATAACATAGAGACAAGAGAGACCCTTGGAACTTGAATAAGACCCACATAGATATAGAGGGAGCAACTCAGTACCATGGTGCTGGCAAGGCAAGGGGCTGGCACGGCCTGTGAAAGCTGGAGCTGGGCAATCTCTGTGTGGAGCAGTTTAATGTCTCTCATTCATGGGAACACTGGTGTTTGTAATACAGGCTGGGTGTCTAAGAGCTAAAGGTAGTAGCCAAGGTGTTATACAGAGTGCAAGGTTAAATAAGGAAAATGAAAGTCTAATTCAGCAGATACAAAATCAGAGCAGAGGTTAAGTTACCACCTATTTAAAACAGAAGTGCAGCAATGTGTGTCATCCTGAGGTCCACACATCCACCCTATAGGACCACGCAGGAGGTTTTGCTTTAGACTGGAAGTTATCTGGTGCTGTGGATGGAAAACCCCACAGGCGACTGCCCGGCTGTGGCTCAGGCATGCACCCTGCCATTCTGCCCTGTCTCCAAGGATCGCAATTCATCCCTCTGGAACTGCTCCATCCTGGAGCCAGAACACCGACAACAGGGATAAGCAGGAGATTTTTACTTCAGAATCCAAGCCAATGTGACAACACAGGTACAGCCTTAAAGGACTTCCTGAATGACCCCTAGTGGTTACTGTTTGCCAGCAGCCTCTGTGGCTCATTGGGGTTTCCTCACGACAGACTGTAAAAAGCTACAAAAGTGACTTTATCACTTTTTTCTCTTGGTAGAATTGTTGTGGTTCAGCTCAGTAATAAGTATTGTTAACAAACATTTACTACTAGGATATATGATTTATTTACAAACTCAAAATGTTCGATCAACTTTTCTGACAAGGAATTTTAGCAGGATACCAAATTCTGCTGAATCACACCATATTGAACTCAAACCCCCTGATTAATTATTATAATTAATACAAATTACAGGTTAAGCGGTAGACATCTGTCTTCTCTCCCATTCTTTGTAAGCATTTCAGGGATGTAAATATCAGGCAGGGAAAAAAACTGTTTAAGCTAAAGGCCATGCTGACACAAGAACAAATGGGTATAAATTGGCTATGAATAAATTTAGGCTTGAAATTAGGAAGAAAAAAAAAGATAAGCATTACAACAGCAAGGATCTAAACCAGGATTTTTATGGGAGCAGCACAGGACTAAAATAATCCTACTCTTAAGGCTGAGAGAGATAAGTTTGAAAAACATTGGAAGTAATATGGAACTTGTTAAAGAATGAGAAAAAAGAGGTACGTTCAGAGAGGCTCTTCTGAAGCCATGTACATGACAGTGCAGCTACAGCCATATCTTCACATGGCCCAGGAACTGGGAGAGATCAAGCTTTGTAGGTTTCTCTAATCAGACCCCTTTAATTGCTTCACTTTATCTGGTCTAGCTAAGATCATGTGGTTCCACAATATTTTGACTGAATTTTAAAATATATGAATTTTGTTTGAAGCAACAGAATATATTTTAAACACCTAGAAAGAAACAGAGTGGGAATGGGAACATTGGTAAGGCAAGTAAATCATAATCTACCACTGCAGTTTTGATGCTGAAATACCTCTCTTGAGCTGTTAATACTTCGGGCTTTCAATTTTTATCAGGTTATTTACAGTAGATATAAGCTATATTATACTGTACAATTTTTTGCTTAGCTTTAAGGGACCTACAGAAATACAGAAGGTGTCAAAAAAAAGCCGATCTGTCATGAGCCAATGATAGATGAAAAAATATAAATCCAATTCTGGAAAGAAAATTTCTGTTACAGGGTTTAATTTAGTCAATGAGAAATGAAACAATGTAAGCTTCAAATATATTTTTGAAAACGTTTCTTACTCCTTTCATAGCCTTTATCCATATTACAAATTAAAAATTATGTGGTTTATGAAGAATATATAATAAATTAGCTCCAATTCCAAACTGTCCTGCAATCTTTTCAGCCCACATCCTTTTTCCCTGTTTGTATAATACACCTGTAATTTTTTATTTGCATTGCAATTTACTATTCAGCATGAGTAAAGGGAATGGACTTTCACCTTAAAAATATTTTAATTAATTACTCCAAAAGAATTAGGATAATAATTTTTAGCTTTATCAACTTATCAAAATAAATAAAATATTTTTTTCTATGTAAAAATGCATGCAGTAGCAGTTTGTCCTAAGTGGTACACTACCAGTTAAGAAGCTGAAGGATCATCTAGCTTAAGTACAGCTGGAGAAGACCAGCTTTATTTGAATGAAGCCTACGTTTTTTCTTTGGATGGCTGCAATTTCATTTTTGTTTAAATTGAACTTGTTCAAGAGAATTTCAAATTACTGATTCCAGTGTCCAATCCTTGCAAAACGGCATATTATTGACCTGGTGAAAAGGAAGGAAATGTGACTGCTTGAACATTGTCAGTATTTTCCAACACTCTGTGAAACATGCCCCAAAACACTGAACAAAGCAGAAGTGCATAAACTTGGAGGCTATCTTCATTATTCTATTAGCTCAGAAATGCTGAGGGCAAGGACATGGCTTTGTGAATCCATGAGATAAGGAGGTAGCCTCAAAGTCTTGGCTGCTTATACTTCATAGAGTTGCTAAGAAATTCTATCAGCTTTACTAAAAAGAAAACCAAACCAACCCAAATTAGAATTGTGGGGGGTTTTTTATTCAGCTAAATCTGAGACCCCTGTGCTGAGCAGTTCTGAGCCATACACATCCTCTCCAGTCAGACACTAGCTCTCTGAGGCTGGCCTTGTATCCCAGCTCCCAGGGGATCCAGGCAGCTGCTGTGCGCTTCTGAGCTGGACTCCTTTTCTGGAGGAGTCTTGTGTGTGACCTCCCGTTAGCTGGCTCCCTGATCCATCTGAGGGTGCTGAATGGCTCCCCTGAAGTATGTAGGCTCCCAGCACAGCCAGCAGAGACAAGTAAACGCTCCACTTTTGATCATTATTGGGAGACATGCAGGGGTGCTTGTATCTCTATTCTGACTGTGTAGGGAGTCTCAGCACATACCTAAGTGCTTTGCATCCCGCTGGCAGGCCATGAACCTACATGTACAACATTTCAATGCCTGACTTAGAAACTTTATTAATATAGAACCACAGACACAGCAGTTTTGAGTCAGGAGTTCAGGATTCTTGCTTCCAGGTCCAGTGTAGGAATAATGAGGAAAGCAGCACAGGGCCTCTCAGAAAATGCTAAGAGCCACTGGCTTGTTTAGTCTGGTAAAGAGTTGGTCTACATGCAGTCTGCAAATGTGCATGTGGGAATCATAAAGGAACACAGCCAAATTGTTCTTGGTCATGATCTATATTATACATATACAAGGAGTAACAGTCACACACTGTGAATTGAGAGGTTCAGCTTCTGGTTTACGGTCAACTTTTTCACTGGTGGGTAGCTGAGCAATGAAGGAGATTATCCAGAGTGGTGGTGGATCCTCATTAGAGGCTTTACTGACCTGGTGTAGTGATAGTGACAGTTTCACTGGGAGGAGGGACAATATGACCACTGAAGTCCCTTCCAATCAACACCAGAAAGGTTCTTTGTTTCCATCTGAGCCTCAGAACACAGCTTGTAAAAACAACCCCTCAGGTTCATACCAGTAGTTCTAAGCAGAATTTAAGGACTCCAGTGGTGTGAAATAAGTTTCTAAAATATAGAAATATCTTTTCTCTTATGACTTGTATTAACTATCATACGTTCAAAGTTCTTTCCATTCCCTGGTTAAACAGGTAGAGCTGAAAAGCATAGGGGACCTGAAGACATGTGCAATGTNTTGTAAAAACAACCCCTCAAGTTCATACCAGTAGTTCTAAGCCAAATTTAAGGACTCCAGTGATGTGAAATACGCTTCTAAAATACAGAAATATCTTTTATCTTATGACTTGTATTAACCATCATATGTTCAAAGTTCTTTCCACTCCCTGGTTAAACAGATAGAGCTGAAAAGCATAAGGGACCTGAAGACATGTGCAATGTGTGGTTGCAGTAACCATAATGCTGAGGACAATCCACACCACAGAGTTCCTAAGAGTTGTTTACTGGAAAGCAGAGGGTATTGGAGCCTGTTAAGCACCTAAATTGCAAAAGACGTGGA
>WEIT01018282.1:14868-59007 GCA_013389985.1 Dryoscopus gambensis
TTCTGAGAAAGATGGAAAAAAAATGCACAGTTCCTAAGAGAACTAAGAACTCAAATAATGTGAAAGAGTATCTAAAACCTCTCTGGTTAGTGGCCATAGATGAGAAGAAATTGTAGAGAGCTCTGATTTCAAAGCTAGCTCCAACATGGGGATGCTCAAACCAGTAGAGATGTGAGAGTCACTGCTGATTGAGGCTTGATCCTGGAAGAAGTCCAGCCATGTTAGCTCTGCTACTGCCTTGTTAAGGCACTCTCCTGCACTTGGGCTGTCTCCCACATTTCCAATTCTCCCTGCTTGGTGTGCCTTCACTTCAGGGATCAGCGCAAGTGTGCTGAGCTTAAAACGTTTTGGCTGCATGGTATAGATATGCCCAGCATTTTCAAGAAATAGAACTAATACGATCATCCTTACTAGCTGATATTTTTTTGGAAATATATGGATAAAGATACATTGGTAGAAGTCATTAGACTCAAATAGTTTCTCTTCACAGAAGAAAAGAAGCAGGACCTGACTCAGATCTAAACCACTAATTCTGAAGTAGACTTACGTTGAAAGAATCTGTTATGGTTAAAGATATTTATTAATGATAGAAAGTTTCTCATACATATCTCTTTTCACTGTTTAGGGCAGCAAATTAGTTAATACAATTATAAGTGATGCAAATATGAAAATAAAAACTGAACCAGATGTTGCAAAACTTAAATGTTCAAAAGATTGATTGGATTTAGTGCTGTCATTAAATTAAGAGAAAAGTAGTCAGTCCTAAACAGTTGTAATTGCATTACCTAACTTTGGATGCTTTGAGGTCACAGCAAAGAGGAGGTGGCTACTCCTGCCAGTAGTTGCTACATAAGCAAGATGACTTTTCACTAACTTTCTGGAATTGTTTCCAGCAAAACATAGACTAGAGCTCTGCAATATACCAGAAAGGACATGAAGCTCACAAATAGCTTCAAATAGTGAAATTATGTTTCACTGTTGTGCAAAGGAAAATATTTAGGACCAAATAAACATAAAATAATTTCTTGTTATGAATGTGATAATGTTAAGATGTGATAACAGTTCAAATTCCACACTTAAATAATGGTAAGACTGGATCCAGCCTCTGGGAGTGGCTTACAGGGAATAAAGTGCAATTAAATGTGAAAGAGGAAGCTAATTAATGGGCATTTATGGCAAGCAGCAGTATATTTCTTTTTCTTCCATATTTTAAATGTCATTATTTGATATTTAGATTGCTGGAGCCACTGGAGGCTTCTCAAAGTTTCTGAAAAAGAAGCAAAAAATATAGGCTAAGAGCTAACTGTATACCCCAGTAATATGAATTAAGATTATTTTGAACTGTAATAGAGTGCCATCTCATTCATTATCCTGATATTTAGTTGAAATAAAGTTTGAACCAGAAAGCAAGGTCAATCTTGTGAAGGTGCTGTAACGGAAATGGATCATTTACAGCAGCCAGGATCACTTACATCAGTTTTCATCAAAATTTTAAACCCTTGTAAATTCTGAGTCCTTAAAGTCTGGCTTTTAAATAACACTGCCTGTCTTTAACACCTCCAGGTGAAGGTTCCTGCAAGTGGTTCCTGCATCTTCAGTTCTCTTCCCCAAGTAAAAGATTGTGTCCCTCAATGTTTACGGCATCTTTGCAGACACATTCTGCACAGGTAGGAAGTGTGAATTTTCTGGGAGTGCCAGGGAAGGTGTTGCCTGCTCTGCTGTCAATAATTAGAGAGACAAAGCAATCTTCGAGAAACCTGAATGCTGCCATGGCTAAGTTCTGTATATCATTTCACCTCACTCATGGTGTATCATGAAAATACAACTTCTTTCCCAGAAGAGCAAATCCCATTGTCTTGGTTTAGAAGACAGGTTACTGCCAGGGGAAATCAGAGCCTCCCTTGGAATGGAGAATGTAAACCCCCCACCTCCGAATGGCTATAATTTTGAAATTATGGAGCTTTCAAGCAAAGATGTAGGGATAGGAATACCAGTTCTTTACTAAGAATAATTACAAACTACAAAGATAGTGGTACAGAGAAAAAAAAGAACAACAACAAACAAATGATCCCAGAAACTCTGACAGAGTCAAAATACGACCCGACACCCTGTTGGTTAGGGTGTGGGCAGCAGTCCAAAGTAAGTACTCCTGGAGTGGAAGATGTGGCTCCGTTGGAGTAGAGGTGGTCCTGTAGAAGGGGTCCAGTGGTGACAGGATGAGTCCAGTTTTCCTCGGGGAATCCGGTGGGAAAAACCAGCTGCCCTGATGTCCTGAGTTGCAGATTTGATGCAGGTAGAGAGNGCCCTTCTTCCCCTGGAGTTACAAGAGATGAAAATATCTTTCAACCGGTTTTAACAGATGAAATAGAATAAAATTTTTGGTTACATATTGCAACCCAAGACACCCATGGAGCAGCACGTCTTTGAGCAGCCTGGCTGAATGCACTGTCTAACATCTGGACATCAGCACAACACTGCCTAAAGGATGAACAGGCACTTCTGGTGTTCCACCTCAGCCAGCATAAAGAGAGGAGGCACAGTGGGTCCCCTCAGATTAGACCTGGTAGGAGTTTTCATGGAAGTACTTAAAAATTTGGCTGCATAGTACACTATTAGCAGATAATTTTGCAGCAAGGGGGAGGGCTATGACTAAATGGGTCATGACTGTGTAATAAAACACTGCATGTGGTACACAGGTGCTGAGCAAGGAAGAGCAAAATCAGAACTTCAACATCTGCTGTGATTAGGTAAGGGGAAGATTCTTACCAAATGCAAACTGTCTCATTCTTCCATGCATTTATCTGACTATGATATTTACTCCACTAAGGATCTATCCAGTGGAGTATGCTGTCAAAGAGATTACAAATGAACTAGAAAAATGTTCCCTGGGAAGGGTCTCCTCTAATAGCAACACAATCCAAATTTGGCCAAAAACGCCAGCGAGGACCAGATGAACATTTTAGTAACAAGTATTAGAAACAAGGCAGGGTTGTGTATAGCAGCATACTGGGAACTAGTTTAAGGTCTGTGGCTGAGAGAAGAAGGAACCTGCCACCATACTGCGTATGGTTTTTATTACATGCTTCTTGTTGTTCATCAGAAGCCACTTAATAAAACAGATCAGCAAATAAAACAAGAACAGAGTTTACAGCTGTAGCATAAAACCAAGTAAGCAGTAAAAACCTTCAAGATACATTTTTTTCAGCCCTGACTTTGCAAATGCAACAGGCAGAGCTCTGCACATGTCAGGCAGGATTTCAGAGGAAGTCTGAAGCAACTCTCTGTCTGAAGGCTCTTCTGCCATTCTCATGGATAAGACCAGGAACAGCTATGCATCCTGTCATATCAAATATTTGTTGAAAAGCTGTTGTAAATGTAACAAACCAAATTCTGCTTTTAGCAATATTCCAGATGACCCCACTGGCTATAGAAAACAAGCTTGGTGTGTTAATGAGAGCAAATTTTAGTCAAAGAGATAAAGATTTCTTCCAAAAGGCAGAATGAAAATCAAGCTGCAATTGCATTTCTGTAATTCTTTCTACCCCAGCTACCTAGGGGCAAATATGTAGCCGAAATCTTATCATCCAAATCAACTGATTAAGAATAACTTCAGTCTAAGCTAATGTAACTATGTATGCCTAACTATTGCAATTCAAAATATCCCTTGGAGGAAAATAAAAGCAGTGGAAAACTGACTGCACTGTTCTCACTACATTACCTTAGTTCTGTGTCAAAACAGCGGACATTTTGGGGAAGTCAAATCCTCATTTCTCAAGGTCCTTTCCAGTTCTCCATTTTTCTCTCTCTATGATAGTGAGATTATGCAAGCTTCATGAAGTAAAGCACTTCATGATCTTCAGATGAAAAGTAACTTGGAGAGCAGATTATTATTTTAGACAAATAAATGCCATACTTTACTGCAAGGCAAAGATAATTTGACTGCTGTTGAAAGAAATGGAAAGTAGCAAGAGAGAGACTATAAGATTATTTAGGAAGACAAGAACTCATGCCCTCTGATTTAACAAATTTATATTTGTCAGATATAATAATACTAACAGATTGTGGCCCATATGCTTTAATAGCAAAGGGTAGAGTTCCTCTTGCTGACAATGATTGAAGTATGGTTGATTTAATGCAGGGGTGTAGCTGATTTAATGAAGTGTAAAAAAAGATAAGGAAATTCTAGGAGATATTCCAATAAGAATGGAGCAGAATAATTTTTTGCATGGCTCCAATGGCATACAAACAGGCAAGTCTCTTGGAGTAAATCCATCACTTTGGCTAGAGCAATGACTACGGCATGTGTTAATGATTACCTAGATTTTTGCTACCTTAGAAATTAAAAGGGAGGTCTAGACAGAATGTAGACAGAATATGTTAAATTCATACAGAGGTCTGCTGAAACTAGAAACATGCTTTGACACAATTCCCCTCACCTTCCAGGCCTTTTACCAAAAGAATTACAGTAATAGATTCTGATTCTGTGACTGAATAGAACCCTAAGTACCTGTGTTACTGGATACTGCACAAGCAAAGACAAAAACCCCCAATTTTATTCTCTACTTCCCACCAGTGACCAATGTCCGGCCATTTCCTGGGAAGTAGGGCTTTGGCACACGTAGCAATTGCTCCGAAGGCAAACACTGCAAATAATGAGTGTCCCATTTTCCTCCTCCTTTTCTTAGCTTTTCTATCTGAGCTGATGTGATATGGTTTGGAATACCCCTTTGGTTAATTTGGGCCTAACTGTGTCCCCTCCCAGGATCTTGCCCATTCCCAGCCCCTTGATGGGGGGAATGTTAGAGAGAGAGCACCAGCACTGTGCCAGTGTTGCTCAGCAGCAGCCACAATCCTGCTGTGTTATCCACAACTTTCTAGCTACCAATGCAAAGCACAGCACTGTGGGGGCTGCCATGGGGAAAATTAACTCCATCTCAGCCATTCCCATCCCACTGGCAATTTACACATACTGCTGGCAGGGCAGGAAAGGATTTTAACATGAGAAGACTCCTGGGAGTGAGAGGAGTTAAAGTAAGAGCCTCCAAGAGACAAACAGAGATTCATGTATTCGGTTCATCTTTGTTTTAACTGCAAACAAGCCCTCTTCCCACTGAACACTTTTATTATGTGTGAACACTTTGAGTCCATCAGCCCAGAAACAAGTGTACATCCAAGCTGCATCCCCACAGCAAGGACACCACAGGCACAGATCATTTTGCCAGACTTCAGAGGCTTGATCCAGTTGCCCACATCTGGGTATCTTGTGATACCCAGACGTAACACATTCTACCTGGGGCGACTTAACACATTCTACCTGGCCTGCAACTGTGAGCCTTAAAGGATATGGGCATCTGTGTGCATTGTAAATGACTCTGGGCACCTTAAAGTCACAAGGTAAATATATACATCATGGATTTCTCAAGCTGATAAAACAAATTCCAATAAAGAGACAGGTCAGCAGTGAGCCATGAGAGTGACTTTGGTTGATGTGTCCACAATTTTAGAAGTTACACATCTGAGCTCTCTCACTGAGCTGAGGAGTCTGAACAAATGTAACACTGACTAGAGGTGCCCGCCAAAAATAATAAAGCTAGTGGGAGATATTCATCACTGCAAATTTAAAGCCAGCTTCAGTAAATGTTCGTTTGTTTTCACTCATTAATTTAACCATATAGCCAGTTAATATCCAGCATATATACAGGCTATAGCCATCATTTGCCATGGAGGAATCTGGGGCAAGGCATCTGGGGACAAGTCCATCTTCTCAGTGACATAATTCTAAAATGCTGCTTGTGAAATTATTTTTCCCTTGTCAGCAAAGAGCAGTGAACTAATAGCTGTGTTAAAAGAGTAGCTGCATGTTTCTGAAAAATTAAAGAGCCAGCCCTCAAGCTGACAAAGCAGCTTAGTGATGTACTGCAAAAGGTGCAAACAGCAGCAGGGGCAGCTTTCAGAAACTGAGTCCCAAGTGATACAAGGAGAATAGGCTAACATGACAGCGTATGTCCCCTTAGAGCCTCAAAGCTTTTATGTCTCTGGAAAAGAAAACCAGAGCTCAGAGCAAATAGGTGTGTCATGATTGAGATTTTGTTCTCTCAAACAGGGGTTGACATTGTCATCAGAGCTTGCTCATGGCATCACAGTGGGGCAAAAATTTATTCTTATTTTTAATTTTACATTTATTTTTATCTTTACTTTTATTTTTGCTTTAACTAAGCATGGAAAATAAGCAAGTAAGACATTTTAACATGTGATATTATAAACAAAAAGTCATTGTAGAAGTTTTATAAAGAAGTATCAATATAAATCTACACAATAATGAAGTGAACTAATACAGCACCTAAAGACCATCAGGTTGAATAATTGCTGACAACTGATTTTATCAATCATGAAAAGATCTGAAAATTCCATAGTTTGGAGTTGGATACTTGGCAAAATACAGTCTTCCTCGTCTCACCTGAGAATTTTAACAGGAATGCAAGAGTCTGTTTTCCTACTCAGACTGATCTGTCTGCAATGATACCTTTAGTCAAAGTGTTGCCCTGGAAAACAAATGGCTTTAGAAATATATGTGGAATATTTTCCCATGACAACTACTAATCACCTGCTGGATGGGCCACTATTACAGAAGAAATCCAGTCCTGTCCCAGTTAAAGGTCATTTCAGGGTTAATATCATATTCCAAGCCTTCCACATAGTAGCAAGGCCAGAGAGAAAGAGATTATGGACCCTTTGTGTATGTGGGAAAATCCCGTGAGAGACTCTCTTTATGTTTTATGCATATTATTTATATCATTAGATCTCTAATCAGTTTACAAGCAAACATGTCTAACATAATTCATTCTCACAAAACAGAAGTATTTAATAATACAGGGTATTTCTATTCTGCTTCTATGCCTGGGATAATAGCTTTTAATTATGTCATTTCCTACACTGAAATCTTTTAAGTAGTGTCACTGTGGGTACACTCACCTTGAAATGCAGACTCCTCTTCTATTAGAGTTTGAGCAGAAACATGAATATTATGGCAGCTGTACAGCATGATACCTATAATGTGTATGAGGCAGGAGCACTGCACAATATGCTCTAAATGTGTGTGTGTCTCTGTGTGTGTCTCTGTGTTCGAAATCCCAACAGTACAGAAAAGGATACGGAAAAGACTGGCCTAGTTACACCTAACATTACTTGTACTTGCAAGAAGTGCTCTAAAAAGGTACTGCCTCTTAAATCATAGCCAGGGCCATACAGAGAGGGCTACCCAGCCTGACACCATGCCTGTGAAAGGCTAGTAAGTAGGCACGACGGGAATATAAAATCAGGGCAAATACCAAGTTATCCTTCCCATGGTATGTCCTCCCACTTTCAGCAAATTTCAGCTTGGAGAATTTTCAGAGCAAGAAGTTCCCTCTGTTCCTTTGTGCGTCAAGGCAGTGGAGAGGGGACCTTGCTTTCCCTCCTGAGTATGTTTTCATTCAAATCCCAATCACTTCTCGTTCTTTTTATGCCATTTATATTTTTATATATCTACAACAGTCATCTTTATTCCAAACTGAAAGCTACTTGTCAATTCTACCTCTTTTTATAGCCATGCTATTTTAAAGCCCTGATTATGCTTGCCATCCTTCTCTGATTAGCTTACACTGGCATATGCAGAAGCAAATTATGCTTTTGATAGCCTTGTGGTTAACACACTGATAAGGTTGTCCATAACTGAGAAATCAACCCCACACACATACCACAGTTCCCATGTGGTTTTCAAGGCAGAGATTTGAAGAAACTTGAGCAAGAAGGATAGGAAAAATAGTCCCTAATTTCTCCCTTGCTCAATCATTCCCTTCCAAAAAGACTTATCCAAGATCCATGGTCAGGTCCTTGACCCTTCCCCACCCAAAATGTCCAGCTATAGAAATTTTTTTTTCTATTGGTCAGGATTGCCAAAATTATAAGACTTGAGAAAGAAACTAGTAAAACCAACATCAAGAGCAAAAGACAGTGGCAGGTTTGGCAACCAGCGTGCCATCCTGCCAGCCGGAGGCACTCTCAGTTTGAAAGCAGAGGTCAGTACTAATTCATTTCATTTCAAAGGCTTGGTGCTGTTTTCTTCCTTGTCAAAGTGTATGTTTGTGCTTGACCATTCTATTCATGGCTCACGTGATGTAAACAGTGGGTAAATCTTGACGTCCTCTGTGCAATTGCCTCGATCCATTGTCCCTTCCATGTGTTACGTCTTTGGAAAAAGAGACATGCTGGGAAAGCACAGCAACATCCAGTTCCTGAGGGCACATAAAATGGCAACAATGATTACCAGTTTAAATAAACATAGCAACAGTGGTGGCAATGCAATCTATTCCTACAGTGAATAAAATTTAACATCCACGTTCAGACACTTCCTGTTATCCATCAATTACTGGATCAGCAGGAAATAGCATACTCAGGCGGAGCCACCTGGGTAATTGCACAGCAGGTAGTTAAAGGAGTAGGCAAGTCAGATGGTTAAAACTTAAAGGAGATCAAACAAATTCTGTTTGAAAATCTCAGATTTTAGTGAGGACTATGTTATTAAAAATTTTTAGAAAGAATTTCTGCTTCTCAGTCAGAACTTCTATAACACATAGCTGCATGCAAATAGGAAGCAGAAAGATCAGCTGGATCTATTCTGTCACTTCCAATGTCAGGCCCTTATCTACAGACCTTTTCTAGAAGCACAGCAGTGAGTCACTGTTAGTAAAGGGATGGGATTTCCCATTATTTCCCTTTTGCAGCTATCTGTGACAATCCCTGATATTAAGTTTTATCCTGACACTCTTTGACATTTTTTAAATCCCGTTAACCATCTTAAATATTTGTTTAGACTCCTATTGTATGAGAAGAATAAATATATATTTCAACCACAGCCTGAGATTAATTTTTTGCTGGCCTTACACAGGAGTGCAATTCTGTAGCGGATTTAGTGACATCCACTAGCTGATGTGCTTAGATGGATGAAGTTCCCAGTGGGCATCAAACTAGGAAGGCTTTTATTGAACAGATATGTTCTTCTCATCCAATATAAAGACAAAACAAGGAAGAAAAATCTAAGGCAGAGAGAGTAGCAGTGTAAACTTGAGAAAGCAAAACTAAGAGAGAAGTATCAATTTCTTTTTCAACAAAATGATTGTTTCAACTAGGAAAGGAAGGTATGATGGGTTCTGGCTACTCAGGTTGCACAACCTAATACCTAGAGGAACTGGTATCATATCTGGACATCAAATGTCCTGCTGTCTCCTAGGCAACTTTAAGTGTGCCAAAAGTACTGTTATTTTCAAAGAAGTCAAAGGACGGCTACAAGATCCTACTTTCCAGAACATGTTGTCTTCTGCCAAACCCCACATAACTGCAACTCTGACTTGGTGAATTTCATTTTGACTTAATTTTTAGCAAACTACAGTTTCAAAGGGAGTTCTGTACTTATTGTGTTTAGAACAATGCGGGAGAGAGTCCTTCTAACCCTGGGGCAAAAAAAAATAATGGAGAGAAAAAGAAAGGAAATGGATCTGCGCAACCAAAATTCAAATAGTAAACAACAAAAGGCACCTCCTTGGTCCCCATCACATTCTCTCTCTGATGTCTGCTCTTCATTTTAAAAAAATTAGTTATGAAAGCTTCTTACAAAACATCTTACAGATAATCACTGTCAGACCTCCTCACATTATAGTGATAAAAATATTTATATTACTTACAATTACTTACAATTTACATATATATTTTACCCAAAGTAGTCATTCCTAATGATTATTTGAATTTCAGACTATTTTCTCCAATATGATAACTTCCCACAAGTTAGTCACTTCGCTATTTCCTTTTCTGATGATTCCTTCTCTGTTTTCAGTTAAGTTTAAAAGCTGTGCAGTCTATCAGCTTCTGGCTGTCCACATCAGCAAAAACCTTAGTTCATTTTCCACAGTTATGGCCAAGTAACATCATCTGTGCTTTTAGATCACATTTTCATATTAACAATATGAATATTTGCTCTAGCTGTGCTCTTCCTTCACGGATATGAAATGAATGCTCAGAACTTCCTATTGTGAGGAATCCATTAATCCCACTTGAAGGCCATATTACAAAGAGGATGCACAGAGCACACTGTGGAGAAAGGGACTCAAGGCGCTGACAGCAACACTCTGTTAGGTACCTTCCCTAAGCAGATATAGTATGGCTTCCCTTACCCTAATTCCAGTAGCTGCATGTCCTGGTTTGAAAGGAAGTGAGTTTTTTAAAGAAGTTATAGTCAAACCAACCAGTGGTCAGACTGAATATTGACACCTGGCATGACCACTGAAGAGATTTGTCACCTCTGAGACCACACGGAGATAAAGGAGAGAATCACAGAGGAACTTGCTTTTGTGTTCCAGCTGTTGAAGGGAGCAGCTCTCCTCCCCCGCCCAGCCTGAGGCCTAAAGCCTGGGGCCTGGGCCTGGGTGGGGGAGGGGCAGCCATGCGGCCTGAAGCCATGCGGCCTGAGGATGAGAGGTAGGCCGGAGCCCAGAGAGAGAGAGAGAGGGTGGAAGGGAATGGAACTGAGCCAGCTTCTGCAGGATGCAAGGATGGAGAGACGAGGAGATGGTTTTCTACCTCCCCCCTCCCTCCCAGAGAGAGAGACTGTGCCGGCCAAGGAGTGGAGCAGGGGAGGTTCCCGGCCGTGGGAGTCCTGGAGTTGACGGCAGTAGAGACTAAGACTTTTTAACCCTTCCTTGGGAAAAGAAAGCTTTATGAAACATTAATCCTCCTGAGCAGTGTTTTGAGTGTGAAGAGAGATAGCCTGGAATCCTGTGACGTTAGAGGAACTGATGGGAAGAATCCAAGGTGGGAGGAGATGATGGAGTGGCTTTGGGCTGGACTTTTCTTGTATAGCCATAGACTGAACCAATCTGTCTTTAATACATGAGACTGCATTTAGGTGGATGCAGTGGCTGGATGCCAGATAAGGTGACCTGCTGCAGTGATGCCAAGTGTGAAGTGGAAGAGGAAGGAGAGAAGATGAAGAGGGTGTGGTGGTGCCCTCTGTCTTCAGAGCAGAAGAAACCCTCGGCCCCAGGGGTTGTAAAATGGGGGGGACTGTTGTCCCAAAAAAGGAGCTTCTGGTACTTGGCAAAGCATCGTTGAATCCTGAGGGCAGTTTCGGTCCATGGATGGTGGTGAGAGCACCAGACATGGAAGGACACTGTGGTTTACAAGAGAGACTCCTCTCTTCTTTGATGGACTGAGAATTGATTATTTGAGTATTGTTAACTGATCAGGAAATCCAAGGTTTTGTCTGATTGTGTGAAGGGTGGAAATTGGGAGGAGGAGGAATGTTTTGGAGAGTTTTCATTCTGTTTCCTGTGTGTTTCTTTCCTTTAGTTTAGATTAATAAAGTTGTTTTTTTTCCCCCTATTTCTAAGTCTGAGCCTGCTCTGCTCTGTTCCTGATCACATCTCACAGCCATTATTAGTAAAAATATATTTTCATGGGGCACTGGCATTGCGTCCAGTGTCAAACCATGACACTGCATCAGTGTGCAAGACAATGCTCTGTCTTGTTTAAGCACAGAGAACTTCTGCAATATTTTATGCTTTTAACTAGTGAAAACGAAAAACCGCGAACAGGTGTTGCTTGACCTTCTTGAAGCACACATTGTGGTTGCTTGCCCTGGCCAGGAGCTCTCCTTCAGTGCTCAGCAGATTCTCTCTATCTTGTGCATCTGTTCCTTCAGGCACAGCCCATTGTGGACCACCATGGAGCCACTATGTCGAGGACATGAAAACTATTTTCAGGACTCCTTTTATTTCTATCTTTCTGTATTTCTCCCATGGAAGGAAACTTCAAAATGAAGACAATTGTGCTACCTATTTTGAATACTTCCCTACTTCACCCAGATGGACTGAGACAAAAAGTATCCCAGTAGGTAAAAATGTGTCCCAGAGTGAACTTCTAGCCTAAGCAAAGCCAATGGGAAAATCTCACCACATTCAATCTGACACATTGTTCTATTCTGGACTTTATATACATGGTAAATGGAAATTTAATTATACCTTTATGCACTGCTACAATCCACTGTTTATCTGCTCTGAACTATTGACCTTCTTCTGTCACGCCTCAAGCATCAAGGTGCTGCTTGTTCAATTTAATTGCTCACAGGCAAGTAAGTCCGATGTGTTCTTCTTTGCCTTGATGATGCAAGTCCTGTTAGTTGAGAGTGATTACAGCACAAACTGTGTTACTGGGGGAGCTGGAAAAGACAGGCCAATATGTGTTGTTCTGGGGGACGATGAGAATCTTTAATCTTTTAAGGAATCGATGCAAGGTGAAAAGCTGGAAGGTATAGCTATGTTCAGGAAGTGAGCATACAGTGATCACACTCCTGGAGGGAGGCAGGGAGATGTCCTTCATGTCCAGCTAGACATGTCCTTTGTGCATTTCCCTAAAGACATGTCTTTTCTTCATAATACCCTTATTAAGGAGCGACAAGGTAGTGTTGTATTTCACAGATTAATGTTTGCATTCAGCAGCATGCTCCTGAATTTCTCCATTTTATCAGGTTGCAGGTAATTACCATGCATCACATCACCGGGAGTGCCATTATGCAAATTTGCATATGGCTTGAATACTCTGCATAGACAAATATTTATCATCCTTTAAAGCTTCTCTTGGAAAAGAATGTCATACCTTCTGTTCTCTCTTATCACTTCACATGTACCACAAATCAAAAAGAATTCACAGCTGAAGGGAAGGTCTGTGGAGAAAAGGTTTGGTGCCTGCAGAGGAATTTCTTTCAGAATTCTGGAAGAATAAGACAAAGGGAAAAATTGTAAGTAAATAGCATATAAAAAGAAACATATATCTTGATAGTCCACCCTGTTCAGAAGTCATTTTATTCTCTTGTCCCAGGTTCTATTCTGTATACTCTCCTGCTGAGCCTGACTTGAAGGGTTCAGTAATCATTGCAGGAATGTTGTTACAGTTATTACTTTCTCTCATCAAAGTTGTTGGAATGTTTGCTACCATCTCTCATTTGCTCTCTCACTGAATATTCATAGAATGAAATACATAATAAAAAGTCTATAAGAATAACAAGCAAGAAAAATATACTCTTAATCAGGTTTCCTTTGGAGGTATTAAGGATTATCTGCCTAAGAAGTGAATGAGGACTAGCAATGACTCTTCTACCCAAAAACTAAGCTGGAACACTATTGCCTCGTTTAAATTTCTGTACCGCAATTCTAATTTAGAGATCCAAGCAAGCCACACTGACAAATGCAAATATGCATTTGGTTTTGATGGAAAGAAAAGGAGCAAGATGAGAACGTTCTCTTTTATAGCACTCTGGATTTAGGCAAGTGTCAAACCTCAGTTGAGACCCAGGCACGTCTTGAAAGTGCAGGCATTTATAAACTCCCAGTCTTGGCTTTTTCAGAATGGACAGGCTGAGGAGGAGGCTACTCAGGGAGACAGAATAGACAGTAGACACAGACTAGGCCTGCTTGGTGTTCCATCTCCATGCATGGTGCTTGTGTGGGGTCTGGGAAGGGTCAGAAAAACTCTCCATGGCACAGGGATGAGCTGCTACCTCTGGAACTGGAGTCTTGTAAATGTTCCTGGTGATTGGGCAGAGAAAGACCAGATGTTGTTCTGGTGAATGTTTGTTGCATTCACCACTGATTCATCCAGCTAGACATCATTTCACCCATCCAGAATAAACAAATTGCTGCAGGCCTTGTCTACTGCTCTTCTTGCAGGTGTTGGCACTTCTCACAAGGTCTCAGAGACGGCACCACAGTACTATTGCATCAGTTGAGCACCCTAAATCCCCTCATCATTGGAGGACCCCACTCACATTTTGGAGCTGAAATCCCTGTTCTGATTACCTGCATGAGCTGAATATATGTCAGACATTTTTCCCCCCAGTCTTGCTTGCTCTTTCTTAGAGAGCACTACAAAAGATACATGGTGCCTTCCCAAAGACACAGCATAATAGCATCTGATTAATGAAGGACCAGCAATCAAGAAACAGAGGAAGAAAATGGAGCCTTTTATTTTAACTTATAACAAGAAACTAGCTTGATTTTATGTAAGTCAGGCTGATACGGTACAAAAATAGGTAGATAAACCAGGGAAGGGTATTTTGTATCATAAGGAGGAAACTTAAAATACCTTGAGTGGCTAGCAATCTTGATTCTGTCAGCTGAAGAAGAGATACATAGATGTACACATTCAGGTAGCAATTTGAGATGCCTTGGAAGAAAAGGTGGTGGTGGTAAAATCTTTGCTAAGTAGAAATTAATAAAATAACGATTTGTTCATTTTCTTACCTGTTTTTTCCTTAATTGTCTTCTTTGTCATGTGAAATTTACAACCCAAGTTGAACCAGAACATAGCAGTACATTGTTAATGGCTCACATAAATCAGGTAAATTAGCTATTTTTACCATTTTTCTTCCTGAAAGCTTTAAGACCAATTTGTGTTGCCTGCCCAGTTGGAAGAAAAATGTCTGTGCCTTTGTGTGTTGATACTGTGGGTGCTGCAGGAACTGTTGTATTAAACCAGCTGTTTCTTAACATATGATTTTCCTAAAACTGTCATGTTCACCTGCTTTAGAACCACTCAGTCGTGCTTCCTCTTAGTACTGGGATATGTTCAGAGCTATACCCTCAGTATATAAGAACTTTAAAACAATATCATTCTCTTAAGTCTCTAACTACAATCTCTATGACAATGCTACAAAAAATTTTCAAGCATGGCAAAGTATTATTGTTTCTTTCATTTTGAAGATGCCTAGCTTCAGAAACCTTTAAAAGACCCTGGTTTTCAGAGAGAAGACATTAACCTTGATAATACATGGGACACTATCTTCCTTTGATTTTAATTGCTGAGTGATTTGACCATGATCATGCAAAAAAAAAAAATCAATATTATCTTTCAGACTACTAAATGTTCATGATCAAATCAGGAACTGAACCCTGACTAGAGAGTGGCAAGTAACTATTATAATCCCTGAGCAGCCTTTCGTTTTACACTGGAATTAAACTGCTCAATCTTCGTTAAACTAAATCCTGCTTTGCTTTTTGTACTCCATGCCCTTCATTTACTTTAGCTGGCTTGAAAGCCTAGATGGTAAATAATGCTCTGAGGAACAGAAGTTACGTTGTCCAGCCCAGAAGTAACTAACATGTTATGGATCATCAGGGCATTGCACTTTCAGGGACAGCCTGAGTATTCCTGCATCCAGCAAATCCCACCACATAGATTTTCCCCCCTTACTGTTTCAAAGCATGTAACATTTCGCTTCACTTCGCCCTTCTGATGTTATCCCAATAAATGTTGAAAGGACTTGAGCAGCGAGTAGGAAGTTTCAACATTGTCATAAATACAGCCAGCAGAATCTTGCACTTTCTCAGTAAAGACAATAGGGGTGTTTTGTGATACAGCTGAAGAGCAAATGCTGTCCATAGGGTTGGTATCCACTGTGAGAGAGTAAGACTTCAGCCAGCTCAATAGCATTCCCTGCAGCCAAAGAGAAAGAACTCATGCTTTGGCGTCCCCCCAGCCCGCTCATCCTTTGGCAGATTCTCCCCACTACAAACTGCATGAATCACAGTTAAACAGCAAGAATGGACACCTAGGGTGGGTAACCTATGAACTTCTGCAGGAGCTTTAAATACATCATATGTACAAAAAAAGACCTAGCCTCTGCAGGCCACCAAGGCCATTCATATGGCACTCTTTCTTCAGGACCATGAAGGCAAGCATTCTCCAAAGATGAGAGCTGGAGTGCCAAGTTATTGTACTGTCACACTGTATGCCCCCCAGCACAGGCAAAGCTGCTATGCATTTCTTGTTTTGGTATCAGTTTATCGTTTTAGCACTCTTGAAAGGTTGGATGTTATATCAGGTGCTATTTCTCTTGACAGACAGAAACACAGTTATGAAACACCACACATCTCCATCACGTACTCTCAATTAAGAGAACTGGGCCTGGGGACAGTAATAAGTCTGGAATTATTTCACAACCTGATTTTACTCCAGACAAATATTCTGTTTCAGTATTCTTTTGTTCTTCATGAAAATATGGATTTTCATTGCAAAATTAGCAGAATAAAGAAGATAATCAGTTTCATAGTATAAAACTTCATTGTGACTGTGTTGCACTTTTACATTTTGCAGCATGGCAGTGATCATTTCTGTCAGGACTGGATTACATAGCATATACTTAAAAACTAAATTTCCATGAGTCTAAATTCCTTGTTTCAGTCCACGTTCTATTTAATTTCTCTGACTAAATTAACTCTTGTTCACTCAAGCAAAAGTGGTTTTAAAGCCCATAGCATGTTTATGAGACCACACTGAACATATTCAAAGCTCCTCCTTCCCTTTCTCTTTCCTCCCCTCCACACACATGACTCAGGAGGAAAAAACAATGTTCCACCACTAAGGCTGTTGAAAGGACATAAACTTTAAAGGGAAAGTGAGTATGAACATGCAACTTTGGAATATAATGTTTCAGATTCCCCATCAAGTTACAGTCTAGGACTATCCAACTTTTTGCCGGGTAAACCACAATTTTCAACTACTTCTCTCTGTACTGTGGAAAACACTTAATCTTCAAGCTCTCCCTAATATTCGGTGAAGAGCCATCATCTAAACATAGAAGGCTAATACCCGTGTTTACTTCCACCCACTGACTGTCAGTGACACCCTAAGCATCTGCTAGGCCTTTGATCTGATGAGCAGTCAGAACAAGGTAGCTTCCTTAGCAATGAAGAGTGGCTGTTTATCAACAATGAACATATTAAATACAAATGCATGTAAAAATAATACAATTATTGTTTTCAGAAGACAAGATTCCTGTCAATCTATGATTATCAAAATGTTCTCCAGCCTTACCCACGGGCGAAGCACTGGAGCAGAACTGTGCTGCCAACATCCGCATCTTTGCATGATGCCAACACACAGAAACATGCTCTGAGAGGCAACACACAGGCCCATGACCAACCCCCGAGGCTCTCAGATGCAGAGGCACTTGGGGAGCACAAGCCTGCTACATGGGAGCCTGCTGAGCGGTTTTGAAAACAGCTGAAGGTAGTGCAGGCATTGGTTGCCAAGCATTTGTTTGGTTTGCCAGCTATTCATATTGCTTACTGGAAGGTGCACACCATTACACACATCCTCATATCCTCTATATTCCCACCTGGTGTTCCTGTATTTCGAGTTGCCCAAAGCTGATTTGTCTAAGCCAGGCCACTATTCCACTCCTTTTTTGGCCTGGGACATCCTCCAAGCTGCCACAGGGTGCCAACTGGCTGACATTTCTCCTTGAGGTCTGAAAATTGAAGATGGACAATGGGAAACTGGTTAATGCAAACAACAGGGCAGAGATTATGGGATTTACTGTCTGTTTGAGACTTGTAAGGAAGTCAGGTTCCTGTTATCTTCAGTAAGGCAACAGAAATTTCCACAGAAGAGCAGTGGTAACTGGTTCTGGGAGCTCTTCTTAATAAGAACACTTAAGCCTTGTACCAGATGAGGCATCTCTGGTGTGCTACTACAGCAAAATATTTCTCATCCTACAGAACCCAGGAAGAATATTTAGTGCTGAGCTAGCTCAGAAAAATATGATTTTCATCGTGTGAGAAATGGCAGCATATTGAAATTAATTTCTGCACTGAATTAGATTGTTTATGAAGAATACTAAAATCTATGGAAAGAAGAATGCCTCTGCTAAAAATGGGAAATGCCAACTAAAACTGTTGGCATTTTCAACAGAAATGAAAGTATTCCATTTGCTGAAAGAAAATCAATTTTAACCTGACAAATGAATGCTGTGTTCTTGTGACTTACTTACTTATGAAGTGTAGGCTCCAATTTTCACCTTTCTGTTTTCATCATCAGATTTGTTAGTTAAATAATAAAAAGTAAGATTTGGTCTGAGAAGTTATTTACCTGTGTTAAAAAAATCATATTTTCTGAAGGGAATTGTCCTGCATCAGTAGCTTTAAAAAGCTCTGGCCACAGCGTGTGGCGCATGTGGTGTGTATGTGCACATCTCCACACAGATGCATCCCATTTTTTTCTTGACACCCAAATAAAATCTCTAATTCTTAGAAAAACAGGCTTTAGCTTCCATTGTGTCAGGCTCCCAGCAGGGTCTCTCCACCTCACTGCAGCAGATTTACTGCTTGTGCTAAGCTTTGCTGCTCTGCAGTACGTATGCACTTGCAAAGTTAATTCTGACTACTAAGGGACTACCGGAGCCCCAATTTAAGCATGGGAAATATAGCTGGAATTGGAAATGCTTCTGAAAGCACAGTGAACTCCTGAAGTGTGCCTACTGTTTCTGTAAATTACATCTGCCTGGGAGATGCAACGCTATATGCTTTGGGATTTGTTTTATTTGGCTTCTTGTTTGTGTAAGGCTAAGAGCATAAGCAAAATCAAATCTAAGTAACTGAAAAGTTCAACTGTGAAATAATAAGCAAAGGAGAAACATTTCTTTCTCTTTGTCTCCCAGTGGAGGGTTATTGCAATCAAGATAGTAATTTTCTTAACTTCTTCACTGTTCTTTGCACAAAGCTAGCAAGCACAGCCTTCACAAGGTACAACCTCTCTCCTGCCCAGAAGAAAAAATAAAAGAAAGAACCCCTCTTTCCTCTAAATCCAAAAGCTACAGGAAGCGCTTTGTATTCAGATTTGCCCTTGGCTTTTTCAAAGAAGATTTTGTCGATTTAAATTCCCTTCATGCCCCTCCATAGTTAACTTTCTCCTGTTTGCTCAAGCTACCCACTCACCATTAGCATGATGTGAATATTTTTCAAATGCCAGCCTTTACCCTGAGTCACCACGCTGCTAAAGCATCTTGACTGCGGCGCTGGATGCAGAACACCGAGTGCTTTGATTAGGTTCCGTTTTAAAAATCTGATATGGGCAACAGTTTTTACACTATCTCATAATGCCAAAACAAAATGAAAGACTGAAATTAATAGGCTATGGAGAATTGCATCAGCTGCATGAGAGATAGGCTGGCACTGCAGAGTGCTATATTTAACCTTCGGGCTCTGGAAGCGTGAGAGCATGCTGACCACAGACAGCGGAGCTAATGGTTATTTTCAGGCTGGTGTTTATCATCACTGCTCACAGTGTTTAGGTACAATAGTTTATAATACATCCAAGGCTTAAACTGAGTGAATGGATTAGTGAATTAGGAAGCAGGTGATAATAGCCTGGAGTTCTACAGCAAGACGATAAAAATGGTTAGTGCATACCTGTCTCCTTCCTTCAGCCTGACCAGCTGTGGTCTCAGGTTGTGACAGCTCCAAGATAGAGCTTGTTTCAAATGCACATCCAAGGGGTGACACAGGAACACATTTCTTTTCACAGTTGTGGCATTTGAGCAGAAAGTGATAGAGATTTATCAGAGTCATGAGAAGGCAGAACACTTTAGAGATCATATGGATTATTGTCAACACTGTTGCAAGCACGTAACATGCTGCTCCCCACTGAACAGACACCATTTTGTGAGGCTGGAAGAAAGAAAAAAATAACAGCACCATCTCAGACCCACAGTCTGAGAAAAAAAGTAAAGTAATTTTAACAAAACAAAACTAACATAGACTGTGCTAATAAAAGACTTTCTTAAGTCACATCAGCAGGAGACAACATGCCAAAGGTTACAGATGAGGCTTATCTCTCTATAAAAGATAACTGCAGAGGTTTATAGATCCATGAAGTATGTCCCTTGTCAATGCTGGGGACCTAAAAATGACTAGTAAACACTATCCATTTCTGCTTTATACTGGTTAAATTTTCAAACCAAAGCCACCTTTCTAATATACTGATAAACATATTGCTTAATTCAAGCTTTCTCATTCACACTCCTCACATGAGAAACAAGTTTTATTCATTGGTTTGAAAAATCTTTTCATGAGAAGCAAAACATTCAGTTTACAAATTCCTCCATAGCTGAAACCACACATTTGACAACTGACCTTGCAGGATCTTAAAATCACAGAATCACACAGGCTGGATAGTAAGACTGGGAGTCACCTGATCCAAACCTCCTGTGCAAACCAGGGCTAACTCCTATGCAGATCAGGTTGTCTGGGGTCTTGGGCAGCTGAGTTCTGACTACCTCCAAGGATGGGGATTCACAGCCTATCTGGGCAGTCTGTGTCAGTGCTTTGCCACTATTGCTGTACAGATTTTCTTTTCTCCTTAGTGCAGCTCATATCTGTTGCACGCAGTCTCTCATAGAACCCCTCCACGGACAGTCTGGTTTCTATGCATTCTCTGGTTGAGTATTGAGACACTGAGTAAGATTTCCCTGAGTATTCTCTTCTCCAGGCTACAAAGTTTCGGTTCTTGCAGCTTCTCCTTACCTAAGATGCTACTGTCCCTTCATCATTTTCATGATCCCTCCCTGGACCTGCTCCAGAATGCCCATGTCTCCCTTCTACTGGGCAGCCCCACACGGGACCTGGAACTCCAGTTGTATTTCACCAATACTGAGCAGAGGGGAAGAATCACCTTCCTCAACCTCCTGTCCCTTCTCTTGCTGATGATATAGCTCAGTACCTGGCACCTGCCAGAGCACATTTCTACCTCCTGCTCTGTTTGTGGTTCTTCAGGTCTCTCTCTGCAGAGCTGTTTCCCACCTGGTCATAGCCAGCCTGTCTTGTGCCTGGGGTTGTTCCTCCTTGGGGTCAGGACTGTGACGTTGCCCTTGCTGAGCTTCATAAGGCTCCTGTCAGCCCATTTCTCCAGCCTCTCCAGTTCCCTCTAAATGGCAGACCTGCCCTGCATCTCGTCAACTGCTCCGGCCAGTCAGGCAAACCATGTATCTGTGCTCATTCCCGGAAAACCTCCCAGACTGAAACCTGATCATGAGAAAAAAACCAAACCAAAGAAATAAACCAAACCAAACAACCAACCAACCAAACAAACAAACCTACTACAGACCTCTCATGATTTTGTATTACTTGTAAACATATTCCTAGAGGGAAAGTCTCTGAATGAAATGGGTTACATCCAAAAATTACCCCATGTGCATGATACTTCAAATCTGACACCATCACCTGAAGACCTCTGAAGACCTTTCACTAGTAATGAGTGGGAATATGTGCTGAAACAGCACTAAAGTGCTGAGCATTGGCTTTGCCTGTGTCATTCCCCGGTCTCCTGAGAATCAGTTCAGCTGGGACAGGGAGCAGCCTGCACCTGTGTGTGTGCCTTGTGGCCCCACCTTGCTGCCTAGTTGTGGTTCTCAGTAGGTCTGAGCTAAGATCCCATTGCAGACTGCAATGTGAGAGAGCTACTGAGCACTGTTTCTATACATCCAGGAGAGCTGTACTCTGTGAGTACTAATTTATCTCTCGCATTCCTCCTTGCTTTTCCTAAGGCATAACTGATCAAATTCACTTTCCTGACAAATTGCTATCAGCCACTCAGCATTAGAAGTGGTAGCTTTTGGGTGACAATCAGTATATTTTTCCAAATGAATTGAGCAATCATGATGATAGAAAAAGAAAGTAATTTTTACTTACAGTACATTTGCAGACAAAGTGGGGGGTAGCCATTAGAAATACTGAAGAGTGTGAAGGTTAACAATACCTGATTTTGCACTGACAGAATATTTGTACAAAGGGGAAAAAAAATGAACATTTTTCAGTATAACCATAAAGCGACTGTGATTCAATAAAACCAGGAAAGCCATGGAACAGGGAGACAATGCTAGTTTAATCTATGACTATCAGAGACTGATTTCTATTGAGAGTAAATGCAGGAAAAAATGCTAATGTAATTACTTTTCTTTGGAAAAATGCAGTCAAAGTGAAATAGCCTAGCTTTATTTTCCATAGTATTTTTATGTACAACAGTTAATAATATTGGAAAGCAAAATACTTGGACGCTAGAAATATGAAGAATTTATGATACAGGAGAAACTCTGCATAATGGAGAGGCCTCATTTCCATGTACTCTACTTCTGAAGGTAAGGTCTGACCACCAGCAAGACAAGATTTGCTTGTCCCTTGCAATTTAAACATGACCTGTTATAATTCTGAAGTTCTTTATGTGTGCCCATTTCCTACGGAGGACATAGATTGGGAAGAACATATGGGAAGAACAAATATTGTAAGAACCAACAGCCTTAAATCCATTATTTTAACAGACTGAAAATGAATTGTCATCACTTTTGCATAGTTTAGAGGTCAAAAGAGAGATCTGATGAGGTAGTACAAGTTGCTGCATAGCACAGGAAATATTACAACCATCAGGCCCATTTCAAACCTCCAGATATGTAGAAACTTCAAGCTCCCCTGCAGCCTTCCAAGTGAGCCAGGGATGCTAATCCTGGTTTCAGCAATAACTGAATAATGGTAACAAAGTGAAATCAATTGGATTTTGAAGACTGTAATTTTCTATGTTTATAGTTTTGAGTAAGCAAGATGAATGCACATGGGAGTGTGAACAGACTAATACAAATAATTTACATTGAAAGCATCTTTTCAGCAGAAAAGTTTCAAAGCACAGGTATTTGTATCTTGGAGAGATCTTCACGAAAACAAATAACATATGTCACCTGTAAGACTGCTGGGCTTGCAGGAAAATATTAACTGACTTTTCCAGCAGTTCATGCAATCTGTTGTCATAGAAGGATGCTTAACTTTAAAAACTTAAGCACCTGCAGTCACATGCTTTTTTTTAAACCTCAGAGAGAACAATGCTACACCACACATCAAAGGCTCATTTGCATGCAGTACCTCATTATTTTACATCTGCAGAGGCCTCCAAAGTTTTGCTTACTCTATGTAAGGAAGCTCCAGTCCTTGGAAAGGTTCTTATTAGCTCTGTAAAAAGAAATATTCTCAGGTACACACCCTTTGGAAATAAATGGAGAGATGTACCACATGCCTTGAGAGATAGATGAAGGTCTTAGTCAAATTTTCTAAGGGTTGATAGCAAGGAATTTTTAAGAAAAAACCCTTTTATTTAAAGTGTTACATGTCTTATATGTAATGATGAAATATATGATTAAATGATGAAATACAGATTAAATGATGAAATACATATTCTATCTGTCTTCCTCATTAGTAAATTATTCTAAATCTCAAAATTTTGGTTAAAAGAAAGTGTTAATATAAAATTTCACTGGCAACTAACCTTCAACTAATGTATCTGCATCAGTCAATCTCATCAGACAGGGTGAATCAGAAAAGGTAAGATATTTTTTCTGTAACAGAGTGTCATTTCCGTATTTCCTCCCAAGTGATACAGTGTAATGGGTTCAGTCTGATGAAGTCTCCTGGATCAACACTCACAGCTAAATAATGCAACTCACTGATTTACATGTGGTCACTGAGCAGGCTCAGACGGTGATGAAGCAGCTGCTTTGAGGGCTGGGCAAGTAGAAAACTGCACCTGACATTGTAGGAAGCACCTGAACAAATAAAATTTGGGACCTGACAAGGGGTGCCTGACTTTGACTTGGGAGCATATGAATTTTGTCTTGGGACAGCATAGGACAATAGGCACAAAGATGGACTATTTCCCAAAAAATGAGATGGGTGGCCCCAAGGGCTGGACAGGGCAGATCCCCACAGACAGGCCTGAGGCTGTGGCTCATAGGGGTCAGCAGCTCGGCTAGAGGCAGAGCTGCCAGGCTTTTCCAGAGAGGAAAAGGCAGTGAAGAAAGGAATAGTGGAGTACCTGCCCTAGGAAACAGTCACACAGCAGATATCTTTACTTGGACAATACCATATTTCTGGGAACAATTTCCTCAGGAATGTGATTCTTGAAGAAAAGTAACTGAGCTCCCTTCCCTATTAATTTCCTTTGATTTTAACTTGTATTTAATACATTTCTTCTAACTGGTCTCCTCCCTGGAGAAACAAGTTCACTTTCCTCACAAAGGCTTTTAAAAACATAAATGGTACCTTTATAGAAAAGAGAGGCTATAGACAAGATTCTCCAGGGTTTTTTAAACCCTTTGCATAACGGAGATCTTTGACAGTATACATATTTTTTTGCATGATGTAGTTTCTTCACTGTCCTATTTTTCGTAAATACATGCCAATTCTGAAAGAACAATGTCAACATCGGACTTGAATTCTGCTTGCCTCTAAGATAATTAAGCATTTGAATACAGCATAAGCATTTTAAGAAAGAAACAAAATTTTTAAAAAACCATAATGTCCTGGGTTACCATGTATTCTATTTCCATCTTCATGAGCTATTGAAATCATGTGTGGCAATGTTCCCTGCCTCCTCCCTCTGGGCTATCTGCTGTTAATGGCCCATCAGTGCCTTATCTCATAACTCATTATCCCACTGTGAGATGCTCCGCCCAGGGGGAAGGAGCCGAGCATTCCTACCTGGATAAAAGGTTGAGAATTTTGCAACAGAGACAGAGCCTTTTCCCACTGGATTTCCAGAGGACAGGAGCTACACATCCACCGCTGGACTTTCTGAGGAAGACCAGACCTTTTCTACAGGATCACTGCTTCAACAGGATTACATCTGCCAATTCAGGAGGACTGCAGCCACCATTTAATCTACCAACAGCCTGTGACAACAGGGTGTCAGGGTATATTTCTGACTCTGTCAGTGGTTTGGTTTGTTTTGTTTTGTACTCTTGCATTTGTTTTTTTTTCCCTTACACTTGATGATTAAAAGCCTGAGCTGAGTGACCACTGAAACACAGGCCAGCTATGAAGTGCATATTCATACCACCATCTCTCTCTTGGACACTGCATGCGTGCTTGGCTAATCTGCAAGAGGCAAACCCATTCACTAGTGAGAAGTCTCTATTTGTGGCTGTGCAAAATGAATTCTTGCCCCTTGTGGCTCCTGGGCAGCCTCTTTTTCCCATGCCATGGAAAATATCACGGATTATCCTTGTCCTGAATTGTGACTTTACACCTGCTGAGTCCATACATGCTCTGCTCATTTGCTCAGTTTTGCATTGCGCAGGTCAGGCTTTGAGCTCATCCACACAGTGTTCACAGGATCACAGAATCATAAAATATGCCAAGCTGGAAGGGACCCACAAGGATCATCATTTAGGAAGAACTGAGGAAGGGCTTGTTTGGTGCTGCTCTGATGTCCTTATGCACTGGGCTGTGCTAAGGCTTGAGCTCCTCCAGGCAAAATCCATGGAGCTCTCCTAACCCTGCCCTGAGGCACAGGAAAGCAGTGCAGATAGTCCAGGCTTATGAAGAGGTTCAGAGCCACATTTGAATGACAGCATAAGGATCGACAGGAATCCTGATGGCTCCTCATGTACCATCCCTGTGATTTGCTGCCAGGGTGGTCTGTGATTTGAGCCGAAGAGGCAGAGGCAGTGTCCACAGCGGCATCAAAGGAAGAGTGACTGACTGCAACTTCCTGCAGTGCATCTAAGAGATGCTCAACACATGGCACCCCCAATGCTGTCTCTCATGCCTGTGACACTGTGAAAATCCTGTTGACACCTGTTTTACATGGCCAGGATGGTTTCCCACATGGAAAGCAGCAAAGCTTGGGACTGTGTCTGAAACTCCCCGTATGAGGCCACATGCACAGGTTCTGAGGGGCCCACAGACCCCCAGCCGCCATGAGCCCCTCCTCAGCAATAACTGAGGGCACATTGCCTCACTTCTGAGGCCCTTTCAGTCACAGTTTATCATTTAAAATTCTTTTGGAGTTCATACCGAACTGTGAAACAGTGAGAGGATTGACTCTGTGGGAATTTGCCATGACTGTTACTCCTATAATGTAACACACGGGTGAAACAACAGAGCACAAAGGCATGTGGAAAGCACAGGCTTTTTGGAAGAGTCTTCAAAGACCAAGGCACAAGGACATTGTGCAGTCCCATCCATACTGCCAGGGGGAACAGTCTCTGGACCATCCAACTACCAAACCACCCAGAGTTTTTACATATCTATTTCTTCCACTCTCAAAATTTTTTTGGCTAATACAGCAGGCCATGGTCAATCAGAAGAACACGGTCCTGGAGGGAACCAAGAAGCAAACCAAAAACATAAAATGAGACAATGGTTGCAACACAAATTTTGCATTAAATGAAATAATTCACTTTGAAATTGTGGAATAAGTTCTGAATGTGAAAGGTGACAGGATTGCCGATGATCCACATATGAGTGTTTCAGGCATGGGCCGAAGACTTTCTGGTTTCTGTCTTGCTGCTTTGATCAGTCCTCACATGAAATATTCTGACTCAAGCTCCAGGTCATGGCTAACTAGACATAGATCTTTTATTACAAAACAGTAATTCCACTAGAATCCTAGTAGAGCATGGACAGTAATAGATCCTCTACTCCTCCCTTTTCCTCAAATGAAGCTTTAACCTCAGGCTAAACAAATCTGCAAAATTACTTCTGGAGGAATTTAATTTCCCTGTTCACTAGTTTTACTTGTATTAATTAAAAGAAAATTCTCAGTCATATCTTATTTGGCTGGGAGAAAATATTTTACCATCAAACCTTTCTGAATAAAATATCCTTTCTGCTTTGAATAAATTCCTCCTCCAAAAAAATCAAGGTAAATTATCTAGCTATGCACATTTAATGAGTCCATCTCATTAGTATGTAGGTATCAGTCAGAAACCTAAAATCCATAATAAATTTTGTTTATTTCACCTCATCTTGAGTTTAGCAATATTCATATATGTTCCAGAGTTGTATGGGAATGTTGGAGTTTTTAATTGTATACTTTGTTCCTTGCCTTAAAGTAACCTTTGTACTGCCTTTTGATTTCTAATTGTAGAGCATGACAATCATGCCATGGAACATCTGAGATCTTCCTCCCAATCAGTCTCAGGAGTCCTAACAAGGGAAGACTATCTTACAGGGAATTCAAACCTAGATTTATCATTGGGAAAAATCCTAGTTTTACATGTTAATTTCTGGCTGTCCTTTTAGTGAGGCATTCTGTTTCACGGGAAAGAACTGGCCATTTTAACATGGTGTTCTCCTTCTGTAATATCCCAGAGAGGGCCAGTTAGACTATTCTTTTATACTAAAAAATAGTTTTTACTAAAATCACCAGTAGGAGAGTACATTTGTGTAATCACAATCTGCATCTCTCCTTCTGGAACAGAGCACAGTAGCACAACAGCAAAAAGCAAAAAGATCTGAACAGTTCATTCAGATTTTGCTAAGCAGCCACTCAATTTGCAGGTGTTACAGAAGAATGTAGTGTCAGCCGTTAAAGTTATTTTCCACTGCAGGACTTGCTCAACACAATCATAAGCGCAGGCAACCTTTCAGAGGCAGACTTGTTGCCTATTAGAAGGTTAGAGAGACCCCTGGAGAGGTGCTCTGAGCTTCTTTTCAGTAGTAAGGTCAAAGTGATCACTGCATTTTAGTTCATCTTTCTACCACAACACTATATTTTCACACAACTGGGCCCATGGCATACAAAAATTCACAGCCCTAGCTAGGTCCCTACTGATACCTCTCTCCCAAGCTGGCAAAAATCAGCAGGTTTCATAATCTGTGTCCTTGCACAAGCATGGTGCTAATAACGCCAAGGTCATGGGTTTGACCCCCATACGGGCTATTCACTTAAGAGCAGGACTCAGTGATCCTTGTGGGTCTCTTCCAACGCAGAATTCTGTGATACTGTGATTCTGTATTTGTCTCTTGCTGTAACAGTTCAGTTTCCACAATTAGTAACATGTCTTAACAACACTCATTGGAAACTGGTCATGTAAGCTCTGGTGGGAAGTACCATGGTTTTAGCTCTCTGCTCCCTGCAGAAGTACTGCTTGGGCATTCAGGGGTATTTTAAATTCAGTCCTCAGTTCTGTATTCAAGATGTCAGTGACCTGAGCAGAATGGATGCCATCCCACATCATGTGATTGTGGTTGCTGTCAGATTCTGTGGATTTGCATATCCTGCCAAAGAGCTATTGCCATAAACATGCCATGGCTGGTGATCTTTTATTACAGCAACATGATCAACTTGCAGAAAGGCTGCCTTTCTAGTTAAATGGCTGGTGTGCTTGTTAGAGTCATCTCTCTTACTGTGAATGCCTTTCTTCCCTCCAGGACAACACGGACAGAGAATTTGAACATTTATTATCTAATAAGCCAGTTATTATCATAAAATATCATGAAAAGTATTGACTGAAGAAAACTAACTCTTTCTTAACATATACTCAAGAGTTCAGGACATCAAAAATAACTTAATAACTATGAACTGACAGCAAAGATAATGTACATTATATCAATTCTCCAGTAGATACTGATCACAAAGATTATCTGATTGAGATTCTCTGGAGTGTATAATACAGCAGGACTGCAGTAGTCTCTGAGACAAGTACAGCTGAATAATCCGAGTTGACATCTGTCTGGGTGCACTATCACAACTCGTTCCTTAAATTCCTAGATGCTGGTCTAAGATGTTTGTTCACATCGTAAGCAGTGAATGAACAATTCTCTCCCAAGACAGGTGTCCATTAGCAAAATGGCATGCCTCATTTGGCCTTAAGCATGGGTGACAGCTAATAAAAGCATATGAACATGTGTTATGCGTATATATGCCATAAAGCATAATCCTCTTTGCTCTATGCAGAAATATTTCCTATTGCCCCGATTATTGTGAGGGCTGGGAAGCATTTCAGCATGGAAAATTATGTCCTTAACATCTGTGTCCAGACTGGAAACATGGAAATATTGTAGAGTACTTATCACAAACATCCATTTAGGGGTTATTCCATTTCTGCTGTCTATCAACAATAGGATCCATATAAAGCCAGTTCACTGACACATGCTCTCTTCCTGCCAGCTGTCTCAGTTGCTGCTGCTGGGCCCTGGCACTGAGTTAGGGCTGACAAGTGGCACAGACAACGACCAAAGCCCCTTCCTGGTGCAAAGCTGTAGTCCAGGAAGGACAAGCTGTTACACTGGGCTACTTTCTGAAGTAAATCATGAATGGAGCATCTATCCTGATGCCTTAGGTTTTAACTTTTATACTTTTAAAATTCTGTATCGCCTAGTGTGTAACTCTGACGTTTCTTGTAGCTTGTTAGCTGCTCTCTTAGGCTAGATAGACACAACAAAGCTTCTCTAAAGTTGCTATTCAAGGACACTCAGACTGTCCTAGGCCCAAAAAGATGTAAACTAGAGCCCCTAGAGAGGTGGACAAATTGAAGAAATTACATCATTAGCTAAAGTTTTAATTGGTGAATTTATGCTGATATGTAAATGGACCAAACCTATAAAAGCGTGAAGAACTCGTGACCTGCTGTCCATCTTGGGGTCCATTTTGGAAGTAGCCTCTGGCTTCCCAGGGTGTACATTTGAAGGCCTTTCAAATAAATATCTACCTTTATTCCCTTACTCTTGTCTAGTCTCTGTTTCTAGGTAGCTGGACAAGGTATCAATCATATAAACCAGCAGGTAAGTTTCAGCATTTGTGTCCAACTTTTTCCCAATGCCTTAAAAAGACACGTGAAAATACCTTCTAATATGCTCACTGATAGGCAAGATACATTTCATTTTAAATCTTTTATATGACAGTATGTTTCACCAAGTAGATAATAAAAATTTAAATTACTGAAGAGGGGGAGAGAAGACATGAAAATGCTTCAAAGCTTACTGAGAGCTTGTACAAATCTGACTCTGCATCAGAATTTTCACTTAGGCAAATGCTTTCCATCTCCCAAAGAAGAGTTATTCTGACTAAGGAAGGCTTCAGCAGTGAACACTGATTTCAACTGCATCTCTGCAATACAGCTAATGCAATGAACATGTCAAAGCTGATAACCCCATTGTATCTGAAAGCAAGATGTCTCAAAGCAGCAACTGAGAGCTCCTGCTGAAAGAGTTTTCCATGACAAAGCAAGGAACCCTTGTTTATCTAAAGCGATACAGTGTTTTCTTCCAAGCTGGCCAAAATAACAAACCTATGGGAGTGTCTGTCTTAGATACTTTGACAGCAAAGAATTAATATTACTGCAGAACACAAGCTCAGTAAGAAAAGAAAAACATAAGAAAACGTCCTTCATATCATGAAGTTAGATTGTGCATCTGTCAGCCCCAGCTAACAGCCTCTGTCTCTCAACTTTTAGATCTTCTAACAATCACCTTCAAACATTCTCCAAATATGTCCTCGAAATAGTGAAAAAGTCCCTGTAACCAGTCTCAAACACTCACAGCATTAACATCCCAAAAGCTCCCCAGAGATGAATGACTACAGAAGACAAACATATTGGACATATCTATGCAGTATCCACTACAATCAATATTCTTTCACAATTTCATTATGCTCTTTATCTGCATGCAACACTTTTCTACCTTGCACTTTGGTTGTACACGCAGATCCTCATCACCTTCTGGGCTTGTGCACAGCACTAAACAAAATGGCAAATTCACTTACAAAGTCTGGCCAGACGAGGATTCAGGAGCAGGGAGCTGCAGCCGGTGTGGCTGTTGGAGACACAGAGGCAGCTGACCACCAGCTCCTCCAGTACTGCTTGACAGACATATAAAGGTCAGTGTTTTATGACATGGTGCTCTTGAGCATATTGTGGACCTTCTTCTTTGTGCAGGCTTAGCATCTTGGTGTGCTTATTTAACTCTCATTCTTCATTGCTATTTTGGTTTCCTGATTCTTGGCCTAGCTTCCAATCATCTTTCCACAGTGCTGGGCAGATCACTGTTTATCTTGATGTCCTGATCTCAGCCTACAGACTTGGATAATAAAGGAAAAGGGGGAACTGAGAAGTTATTTGCATTCACTTAGCAGAAGTGGAAGGGGATGAAGTGAGAGAAGACTCTCAAGAGAGTATTCACGGAGGGAGCAGGATTAGCCATTAGCTTGGGAGCAGAGGCTCCCACCTGGGCATGGTTACAACAGGGAGGTCATGGAAGTAGAGGAAGCACTAAGAGGTGCTCAGGAAGATCTTCTGTCTGCAGCCAAAGCATGCACAGGAGGGTGAGTGGTGGTGCTTGGAGCAGACCATGTGTGGCATGAGGAGCTATGACTCTGGTCTTCCAGATCCTCACTGGCACGGACAGCAGAGCCAGGTGGGGGGACACAGCCAGGTGGAGAGTCTAGTGCATAAAAACTGCAAAGCAGACTCCCTCTTTCCAAGAGATCATGCAGATATATGGATATATTTCCCTGAAACTGAGCACCAACCAGGCCAGAAGTGTGTTTGGAACACAGAAAATATAATTACTGGTGTTGTGATTTGGAAGGTTTCCAAAATGGTTCTCCTAGCTGGAGGCAGATGCTGCAGGCCACAGAGTTTAATAAAACAGTCCCAGCCAAAGGTTTACAGCACTTAACTGCACACTTGAGGCCGGCTTAGTAATAACAGATGGGCAAAATATAAAGCTGCACAGACTAATTGGGCACCCTGTTAGTGGACACTTCCCATAATCAGGGGATTTTTGAATGACATATGTTTATCTTCCCCCCCTTATTGGGATACTATTTCATTATATACAGTAATGAGACACCTGGCTTGGTGATTGCTGGGCTGAAAATGCTTATGAGGGTGTTCACCTGCTGTGTGCCAGCTTCTTCATTGGTAAAACATAGATGCTCTACCCCGACCGCTTCTCTGGGTTCAACAGGGAGCAGGCTATCTGGAAATCACTGTGATTGGAGCTATCAGCATTTGGGAGACATCTCTGCCTTGGCTAAGAAAGTCAGCTGGAGGTCACTTTTCAGCCAGGTGGAGTGGGAAAAGGATGGAAAGAAGTGGAAATTACTTCAGACACGTCACAGACAGTCTGGATAGAGGCAAAGCAGCAGTGAGTGAGTTCACAAGACCTCATTTACCCTCTTTGCTTGGAGGTGAGAATCCTGCAGCCATTTGGGTGGCCCATCTATGCCAGGGACAGCAACAGCTGCCACATTTTGAGCCACAGCTCGAGCAAGAGCTCGAGCCACATTTCCTGAAATCCACATGCAAACAGCAGAATAGTTCCTCCAAGAAGGCTGGGCTCACTGAAGCACTGTGGTGGAGGTTTTTTGTTTCTTAGTGATTCACAGATCTTTCTGTTCACAGCCCCTGTTCAACCAAGAGGCCTCATGATGGACCTTTGCAAAACTGACTGGCATTTCCAACACCTTACAGGGAATTTCTTTCTCCCTGTGGCATAACCACCATCCCACCAAACACTGAATGTTTTTTTATGGTTGTAAGTACAAGACAAATCCATTTTTGTCCCTGTTTCCTTCTACCTTTACATATATGTTCATTGCCCCTGGTGGACACAAGATACTGCCACCTGCCCTGAGATATAGGTCAAAACCAGAGCAGGGCAGGTCTGTACCAGTTCTCACCTCTGAACATCTGTGGAATTGCTGGCATGGAGCTCTAGAGAGGAGCTGGCTCTGGCCACAAAGACTGAATAAAGCTCAACACTAGCTGAATTATTGGAGACAGGCAGTGAGTAATCATGTTCCTACCTGTATAAACTGGAATCAAAAGTGAGTTATTCAGTCAGTGGAAATAAATGGATTTTTCCAGCTGGTGTGGCTGACGTGTACCATGTATATCACGTTTATATATATCTTCCTTCCACCAACCAGCTCCCCTTTCAATAATCAAGGTCTATAGCTATAACAATTCTACTGACTGGAAAGAAATGTGTGCTCACAACATGCACCAGGAGATAAATCTTGTTACAGCACCGGCAACACATTCCATGCATTACATGTGCCAAAGGAGTAGGATTTATTCGGGTCATTTATGCTCCACTGGAGTGGAAAAAGGAAAAAAAATAGATTTTGCTATAATGAATTGGGCTCTTTGAGTCTTGCAAAGAATAATCCCCATGCATGGGCTGACAGGGATTGCCATCCATCAAGGCAGCAAGGGGTGGCCTTGCAGGACATGTCTGTCCAGGACTCACAGCTCTGTGTGCACCCTTCCTTCTTCAGCCACAGCAGTCCGTATTCAGAGCCCTGCTCCGTGTGCAGCATACCACGGCAGCAGCACCTCACACGGCCACCACCATGCCCTCCCCACACTTCACAGAAGCACCTCCTGCTGCCCGACACACCCTATCCCACGTGAAAACCCTTTCTGCAGCTCCCTGCCCCTCTTGGCCAGGCCACTCTGAAGGAGTTTCATTTTGCACAAGTTATTGTTCATCCTGCAAAAATGCCTAGAGGAAAGTGACCGGTGTCCCGCTTGGTTGTGCAGCTGCAGAGCCACAAACTCCTGTGAGCTAAACAGAGCAATGAGGAGAAAAAAGGGCAGAGGAAGGGGAGCACAGCAGGCCAGAGCTATGGCTGAGACCAGAGCTGGCTTCAAAGCTGTCACCATTCACTCAGACAAAGGAGGAGAAATTAATTTATAAACTTCTGGGGATTGCTGCCTTCTCCTCCTTTGTCTGTCCGTAGGGCTGTGAGCTCTCAAAGCAGAAAACACTCCTTTCCCAGGATTAAGAAAAGAGCTAGCACATTGTAGCTAGTGCCACAGGGTAACCCATTGTACATCTGCAGGCACCTGGTTGGTATTTCACAGCTGTTGTAGGTAAACAGCCTATCTATCTATCCCCTCATGCACCAGCATGTTTCCTTTTTTCATTAAACTTAAAATTTATTGGCACTGAGGATGGGAAATTGAAGAAGAATAGAGAGGGGAAAAAAGGGCCATAGTTCTGTATTTGAGTTTCAGCATCAAACAGAATAAACCCATGAGGATGTCACAGGCCCCTGTCCCCACACAAGGAAAAGCAGCAGCAAGTTCTCCTTTTTTCTAATGGGAATAGCATCAATGGTGCTTTTAACCCTTACTAGCTTGCACTTTACCCAGAAGACACTGTATGAAGTCAAAGGAGCCAAAAAAGTATCGTGGAATATAGAAATGCAGGTATGAAGTTGTGCTCAGGAAGAATTCACACGGCTCTATACTTTTTCAGAGTGAAAATTAAATGTATTATTCTAAATTAATATCACCGCAGTAATACATGTGTGAATCCGAAAGGACATGATCTTTGGTCTTTCCTTGTGAAGGTATTTCAGACAGTGTAGGTATTTCCAGCTTTTGAGTAAAAACCAGCAGACTAGCAGGATCATGTGTTTCAAAAAACTTCAAGCTACACAGGAAGCCATCAATTATGTATTTGCCATTCATTCTATTGACTCTACATCTGCATTGCCACAAGGAGGAAGAAACCAGAACTATTACACTGTGATTCAAATGGTAATGGAAAGGTCTGGGAAGGCAGAACGCCTTTGAAAGAGTGAAGGAAATGTTTGCACAGCTCCTGAGTGTCTGGTAACACTAAGCTTCTTGGTCTTCCTAGTTTGAGGCACAATGGGATACAGAGTTTCAGGGTGGGAAGTGCAGTTTGAGGCATACATTGAACTGCAGCTTAGGTTCAAATATGGATAAAAAATATAGACGCTTATATATATATATGCACTCCATAATCAACAGTTTTAGAGACACAATTAGGTAAACTGTTTAGAAACACAAGATATTTGAAATGTTGTCATTTCCTTCTAAAGAGAATTGGAATACAGCCTGAACATGGAAACTGCAAAACCACACGAAAAGGCAAACTAATTCACATTTTGTAGTTGTACGCTTACCCCTAAGACAGTAAACATTACCCAAAACAGTAAGTAGTAAAAAAAATTAAAGCAGATATTATGCATATTTGTGTATGTCCTGATATTTCTGCCTTGTTAAAATCAATGGGAAAGGCAGAGCATGAAGCCAGGGTACAGCAGTGGCTGCAGTATAGTTGCAAGAATCCAGCTGCACTGCTGGAGCAGATGGCCCAATATAAACAAAAAGAGTTGTCAAGGTCTTCACATAGATAGATCTGACTAAGCAGTCACTGATGTTTGGTCTTTTTCACAACCTCCCTCCAAACCATGCTAAAATTATAAATATGCCACTGGCGAAGTAACTGCCCTGTTCTTAACTCAGTCCCAGGCATAATGGCTTTTGTAGCAATCCAGATCTCTTCCCCATAGCATCCTGATGAATACAAAGAGCCAAGAAGATGCACGGGTTGGGAGGAGATACCTGAAGTTTTCCTTGGGTAACTTGTGTCCAGGCCTATATCCCACCCAGCAGTTCAAGGTCTGCTCTCAGCATGGGTGTCTCCACAGTCTGGGGTAACTAAGAAACATCAGTGTCATTAAGCAAAGCCCAGAAAGGAGTGACAAAGCTACCCTTACTCATGCTTTGAGATCCTCCCTATGGAAAAGTAGGTCTTTCTCAGGCAAATCTGATGATGGGATCAATAGTGAAACACTACAGTTTCTCCTCTGCCATATTCTCTATGCATAAATTACCTAGACAAATCATCCCAGAAACAGGAGACTAACAATGTTAATCAGTGTAGCATATTAAATATTCTTGATGCTTCAGGGGGAGAGGGGGGAAGCCAAATGTAATTGTCCTGAGCAGAATATATTTCCATAACAATGAAATCTCAAAATCAGTCCCCTGTTCATTTCAGCAAAGGAAAATTACAATACCCCCAGATATTTTGGGTCAGTGGGGATACCATTACAACCTTCTGAATCTGTGAGAACCCTTTTGAGCTGCATTGTTTTATGATGACTCTGTCACTGCAACGTGACAAAATGACACAGCTTTTAGTTCAGTTTAGTAGATGGGGATTAATCAAGCTGTTATTCTTGATGTTGTATACCACCAGTGGAGGCTTTTAACTAACCGGCTGAGAGACTTATGAGTGTGGAAATTGGTTTTTTGCATATTCATTAAGAAGGAGAGTTGTTCTCCCTTAGAGCAATCTGTATGAGAGCGGAAGACCAAAACTTCCAGTGGAGTCAGGAGAGCTGCCTGGTTACAGCTGAGCCACATCTCTGGCAGTGGGGATGAGAGTTTGAATGCCCTGGGAATCTGGACTAGTCTGTAAATAACAGGAGATTTTCCTGCAGACAAAATTCGTGCAGAGTTCAAAGGAACAGCAGGAAGCACTACATTTCCTCCTGAAACCATATAAAAATCAGGTAAAAATAGAAAAATCTGCTGTGTGCTCCCCTCACTGCAACATGAGAGACTGTTACCTCTGCATCTGGAGAGAATAGATTTGGAAGAGGCACAAAACCTCCTATTGTCTTTATCAATCTCCAGGTGAAAACACTGACATTCAGGGAAGAAACTTTAACCTGCTGCTGGGAGTGTCTGATTGATTTGAGGCGGAGAAGAAGCAGCACCTGGACCTCTAAATCAGAGAGCCTGGTAGACACAAAGTCTGGGCATCTGAAACAATCACCTGAGATAGTTGCCTTCATAACTGGCCAAGGAACAGTCATCACCAAAGCACAGGTCAAACCACCATGAAGTACATCTGACAGGTCAGACTGATACTGGGAGCTGTGCCCCAAGTCAGTTTGTGTCACTCCACTGCCCATAGATCCCAAACACTGCCTCCTAGCACTGGCATGGTGACCTGTTTTGAGGTTTAAAATTGGTTGAGACAATAGCCACTTTATCCCTAATTTAAAAAATGACCCTTGAGATCCTCAGACAAATGGACTTTTTGTGGTGTTTTTACAGCCTCCTGTGATGCACTGCAAAGCCATGTGCTACATGTGCCGATAAGACACCATGGTCCTGGGTGTGGTGTGCATAGAAACAGATACCCCAGACCAAACTCTGCATGGTATGTAGAAAACTGCTGAACTCAGAGATAACTGATGATGAAGATGAGTTTAGTGCATTTGGTAGATTTATATTTTCCTAAGTTGTGGCTCTGACTGGTCCTCGACAGTCTATTCTTCAATGTCAAATCCCTGAGGAGTATTATTTCCAGAAATGTTTAATGACTATTTAATAACAGCTGCATAAAATACCTCTGATCATATTTTAATATTTCCAGTGACAGAATTGTTCAGTGATGAAGTATCTTATGATTATAAAAAATATATCACTCCATTTTCAGAGAGCTGCCCTTAAGGCAAACCCTGGCCATGCAGCGTGACCCTCTCATCCCAGCTGAAAGTGCAGGCCAGGTATGAACTACATGAATCAGAGGGAGAAAAGGAGGGAGGGAAATTCTTTGTCTGTACATAAGAACTCACAGAGGCAAAACCTGTGTCTGGTTTTTAGAAAGGCTGGAAAATCTTAACACTTAAGCATTTTGAAGTGGGCAGGTGAAGACAAGATATCAGTAATGAAATTCCTTGCTTGAGGGCACCAGCTGATCACCTATGGGGTGTGAGGCAAGAATTTAGCACCAACAGCTGCCTGAAGAGGCCAGAGCAGATGCTGACAGGTTACTGGAGTGCTTGGTCTTTCCCTGAAACATAAGTTGCTGCCCAGAGGTGGGATAAAGCTCTGCAGGGAGTTTTCACACCCCAGGTGCATCCAACCTCTCCCTCGTGAGCAGCCAAGGCAGTGCAGGCACAGCGGGTGCTGCCAGAACCTGCCATTTGGTTTACCCGAGCTTGCCAAAGGCACTTGGGGCTCCCCTTTGTGTCTACAGTGTTGCTGCTCTCCTCAGCTCAGTCTGGCTGCCTGTCCCTTTGCTTTTGGTTTTGGAGCCAAATCACATCAGCATCTTGTAGCAGTGTCCTCCCCCAACCCCGGGGTTAAGCCATAACCCTCAGTGGGTGCTGTGATGGCTGCATCCGGCTCACTCTGGGATCTGGGGAGCAGATGTCATCAGGGTAGCTGAGGGTGGTCTGGAATGGTGACCCTAATACCTTGCTGGTTTGCAACTGTAAGTCACTCATCTTACTCCCTAAGGTAGTGGATGGCCCAGGGCCCACTGAGCAATGCTGCATGCCAGGATCTCCCCTTGAGTAGGGATGTCAAGGTTATTCCTCAGTGTTTAGAGAGTCCTTATAGCATCAGATACTAAACTTTGAAATCTTTAGCAACTTCAGCATGCTAAACTTTGAAACCTTAGCTGAGTGATATAGAAGATTTTGCGTATATAATCCTTCAGTCGTAAACTGTTGACCAAACTGGGACTAGGACTGAACCCAGCTACACCTAGGTTCCTCTCTGAAAAGGAGTTTAGAATAGTTTAGTTAGGTAGGGAGTCCTTTCTGAGCCCCGCAACTCAACAGGAGGGTCTCCCTGATAGTTCTGACCGTGCATTCAGTTAATAATCAAGTTTATCTTGCCATCAAATCTTGTTAATCCACTGTTGCATTTACCACTGAACTCTTTTAACTCACTGGGTTAGGTCAATAAAGTATATCGTAGCTTCCCTCTCACAAGTGAGGTGCTTGACTCCATCTGTGACACAGCTACACCTGGGAGTTAACTTGCCTTGGGAGAGATGTGTGCTGAGTCCTCACGAACCAAGCCGCTTGTTAATGTGGATGTGATGCTACTCAGGAAATTCCTAATGGAGAAAGTCTTACTTTTCTTTACCCAGATATCACCTGGAGCCAGCTGGTGGCATCTCCCCGCTCCTGGTCTCAGACAGGCCTGGGCATCACTGCCAGCCATATACCCCATTTTGTACAGTGGCTTTTGGGGTTCACACTACTCACAGGGACATCTGTAATAACCCTAAATAGCCTCTGGTCCCCAACAGGACAGCAGATTAAGCATCCTAAGGGGTTTACAGCCTTCAGGTAGATGAAAGAAATATATTAAAACAAGTGAAATGTGTGTGTCTGTATGTGCATGAAATAAAATATGAAGAGAAAATTTACATGAGTTTACAGTGTTTACAAGTATACATGACCATTAAAAGCCAGTTTCTGGTAAATGGATTATTGCCACAGTTGACTCAGATCCTTGGCTTCCATAACTTATAGCTAGTTTTAACAGCTGCCACTCTTCTTATGATCAGGTTGCTGTGAGCTGGGGAAGCAAAATATGTTCTTAAAGCACTTTGCATTCCTAAAGGGGATTGAAGTAATGCTAGACCCTGTTACATTTCCGTTTTTAACTGAGTTAGTGACCCTGTTAAAATGTGCAGCAATTAGACTTTTCTTTGCAAAGAGACATGGTTCCAGAAGGAATCTTTTTTTAATGTATCTATCCTTATCACTATCAGAAAACCATTTTCTCTACATTACTTACATGTGCATTTAAATTCCATTTTGAAAGGGCTTCACCAGTCTGAGACCTTTGAAGTGCAGCTACCTCTGAGGAGAAACACCTTTAAAAATCTATCCAGTCCATTGTAGAGTATTGATATGGAAGAAAAATCTGCTGAGTGTCTTGAAGGTTTATGCCTGTTCTTTCAAGAATTTTTACAGGCTATTTATGTCTTTTTGGAACTGACATTTCCTAAAGCTGTCTGTAAAAGAACATTCCATGGCAATCTTAGGGCATCAGTTTATCTGCTGCTTTCTAAAAGGGAGCAGCATCTCTTACAATTCCAGCATTTACATTAAATCTAAGCCTATGTACAAAAGCATTGCTAAATTCCTTGTTTAGGTATTGATGATTTAACTTTTACCAAAGGAAAGTGGAGAACTCCCTGTACCTAAAATATTCCTTTGTGTGGTGAGACTTTAGTACAAGTTGTATATCAGTTCCAGAGAATTTACTTTCTGGTGAGTGAGTGAGTGAGTGAGTGGCATGACTGATGCAACTCATGTAATCCAGACTTGGTGTGTTGCAGGAAGTAACAGGGCATAGAATTCCCTCCCTTTCTGTATGTGGAGGCGCTTGGTCAGTCATCTGCACAGGAGAGTTATCGTTCTACAGATTCTTGTAATGCCTTGATTTATCATCCTTTTCTAATACCTGGCTGACAGCTTACACTTAACGAGCCGTACAAGGCAACACTGAAAGGAGTCTGGCTGCTGCCTTGTCCTTCAAACAGCAACACACCACTGTGAACCAGTGGGGTTTAACCTCATCAGGCAGCTAAGCCACAACAGATGCTTTTGCAGTCTTTAGCTGTGGTACGCAGGAGATAATTGGAAGGGTAAAAGGGAGTATGCTGGTTTGGGCTGGGGTAGAGGTTATTTTATTTATAGTAGTTGGTGTGGGGCTGTTTTGGATTTGTGCTGGAAACAGTATTGATAAATGAGGGATGTTTTCATTATTGCCAAACAGGGCTTACACAGGGCCAAGGCCTTTCCTGCCAGCGAGGAGGCTGGGGGTGCACAAGGATTTGGGAGGGGACACAGCTGGGACAGTTGACCCAAACTGATCCAGGGGACATTCCAGACCATATGGTGTCATGCTCAGCATAGAAAGCTGGGGACAGAGAAGGAAAGTGAGGCACATTTGGAGTGATGGAGTTTCTTTTCCCAAGTCACTGCTGTGTGTGATGGATCCCTGCTTTCCTAGAGATGGCTGAAAATTTGCCTGCTCATGGGAAGTGGGGAATTAATTCCTTGTTTTGCTTTGCTTATCTGCATGGCTTTTGCTTTAGCTAGTAACTTATCTTTACCTTGACCTGTGAGGTTTTTTCATAAATTTACTATCTGGGATCCATTTGCAAATTCTCAGTGGAATGATCATAAAATCATAGAATGGTTTGGGGCAGAAAGGATCTTCCATCTAATCCAATCCCCTGGCAAGGACAGGAATATTTTCCACTAGATCAGGTTGCTCTGGGCCCCATTCGATCTGGCCTTGTGCAATTTCAGTGATATTGCACCTTCTCTGGGCAACCTGTTCAAGTGCCTCACCGCCCTCACCACAAACATTTTCTTATTTCCAATCTAAATCTACCTTCTTTCAGGTTAAAGCTGTTGCCCTTGTCCTGTTAGGCCCTGGTAAAAGTTCTCTTTCCATCTTTCTTATAAGTCTCCTTTACATATTGAAAAGGCCACAATAAGGTCTATCCAGAACCTTCTCTTCTCCATGCTGAACAACCCCAGAGGTGGTGGCTTTGCACCCATGTTGCAGAGAAATGGGGCATGATGGTATCTTTGTAGGCAGAGACATTACAGTCTCACAGAGAGAAGCAAAATCAATAAACTGGAGGATTTCACATATCGAGGAAGATAGGCACACTTGCTCCGGCCCAGAGCCTAGTCCTGAGATCCCTAGATAGGAATGGTCTTTTCTTCTACCTCAGCCCTAGTCCTATGCTAGAAAAGACTGCCTCACCTCCTAGGTAAGCATACCGTGGGATTTTCCCAGGCAGCACGCCTCTTAATGGCTGGCCTCAAACCCAGATCAAAACATCTGCATCCAGCCAGTACATGCCCAGCATCAGCTGCAGAAGGCACACAAACACGTGGGGAGATAATAGCTCTACTGTTGCTTCCTTGAGGCACTGAAAAGTACATTATGATCTCCTTTGGGATGCCTTGTGAGGACAGAAAGAGCATTTTTGAACAGTTACTTGTGATCCAGCCCTCCTTTGGTCTGTTTGCGTGGGAGACATATGGCTGTTTTGAAAGGAGTCTGAAAGAGATTTATTTATGCATATGGTCTCTGAAAGGTTATCACCTGCATCTTGCTGCTGAGGACTTGTCCTGCCATGTTGTCTGAATACAAACACAGCTCCTAAATCTGCATGACTACACTAACCTTTGTGAAACCTTGTTGGCCTTGAGGGAACAAGTGGACATGACATCACATGCCAAGCATTTGCTTGTCATCTCCATTGTAGCTCCACTTTGGGATGCTTGCTGGGCTACAGAAATCTGTCACAGACTAATCTGCTTGGGATGTCAAGGAAGCCAGAGCTGAAGGCTTGATGTATGAATCTTCTGTGCTGATAACTCTCTGCTGAGCTTTGATGAATGCATAAAGAGTTGGCAGATGAGTGGGGTTTTTGATTAACTGTGCTAGCCTATGCACACTCAAGCTTCAGCGAGATTGTATATTGTCAGTCTGCTGTCTCCTGTGTGCTGAATTCTCATTTAAGCTTTTGTATTTAACAGAAAATTTTGATTTCTCTTTCACTATGGAGTTTAAAATGAAGTTCAAATCAGACACAATTTACAGCATTATAAAGACTGGGTAATAATTTCTGTCTCTGTAAGTAGCTTTGATATGGGATTACCTTTAATGTTTATAGCTTCTCGTATTCACATTTGCATTAATGCATTTTCCTTAACAAGATAAAAATATTTCTCCACCAAGCACATCCATCTGGAGTTGTGCTCATGAATATTTTTTTCCCAGGTATCAAGTTCCTCAATTCCTGCAAAAAAAAAGAAGTTAACTTCTGCTGTTTAAAGGGCAACTTGGATCAAACTGAATCGTTCAGATACAGATGAAACCTTAACAGTCACTAGGAAGATCCAAATTTATATTGCAACATGCACCCTGAACAAGGCAAACAATTATACAAAAATTTATGTATTTTCAAGGCTGTAAGAGATGAAAAATAGTGAATCCTGCTTTTCTTGTAATAATGCTGCTTCCTAAAGCAGTGCCTAGACAGCCACCAAGGTGGGGAACCACTATTGTCATTGTGGATAAACATTACAGGTAATACAATTTCTGTCCTCTTTTCCTTGTGGGCTAACAGCAAAGTGAGGCTGTAGGAACAAGAACAGATATACAATGTAAGAAGGATATAAAGCTATCAGAAAGCATCCAAAGAAGGATTATGAAGGTGGTGAAGGGTCTGGAGGGGAAGCCATACAAGAAGCAGCTGAAGTCACTTGGTCTGTTCAGCTTGGAGGAGACTGAGGGGACACCTCACTGCAGTCTGCAGCTTCCTCATGAGGGGAAGAGGAAGGGCAGGCACTGATCTCTTCTCTGTGGTGACCACTGACAGGACCCAAGGGAATGGCCTGAAGCTGTGTTGATGCCTTGTCCAGCTACCTAGAAACAGAGACTAGACAAGAGTAAGGGAATAAAGGTAGGTATTTATTTTAAAGGCCTTCAAATGTACACCCTGGGAGCAAAAGGCTACTTCCAAAATGGATCCCAAGATGGACAGCAGGTCACGAGTTCTTCACATTTATATAGGTTTGGTCCATTTACATATCAGCATAAATTCACCAATTAAACCTTTAGCTAATGATGTAATTTCTTCAATTTNAAAAGTATAAAAGTTAAAACCTAAGGCATCATTCCTCCCTTTTAGACGCTTGACAAGCCCTCTACCTTGTTGAGACTCTATTCTAAATATTCTAAATATCTACTAATAATGTGTTTCCAACAACAGTATATATCTAACAATAGTATATAAACAAAAGTTATAATTATAAGTATTATAAACAATTCTTTAATCCAGGTCAGTTTGGCAACCATGAAATCAGGGTATGGGATATATAATCAGAACTCAGTGTGTTATCTTTTAATGCTATCTAATGTAAGATCTGAGTTAGTTCTCAAATTATAAACAAATTTTGCTGATCTTTCTACTTTGATATATAGTCAATTGCTAGTTTTGTATCCAAATGAATGTCTGAATACACTTTGGACTAGAAGCATATTCAAATTTTGTTTTCAAACCTGAGTCGGGGTTACCAACTGTGTAGATAATAGAATGCAGGAAAAATAGTTTAAACCACATTATCTTCGTTTGTATCAGTCTCTGTTTTGTCAGTAGTTTCAGGAGCAGAAGCCTTCTTAACTCTGGAGTGGTGAATCCAGGGTCCTTTGCCAGCAACTTTGACTGCAGTGAGGGTGGTCAGCAATATCTGGAATGGTCCTTTCCACTTGGCCTGTAGAGGATCACTGTCCCACCACTTTATATAGACCCAGTCTTCAGGCTGGAAGGAGCGTGCAGGTGTGTCCAGTCCTGTGAGTCTGGGTAACACGATGTAATTCTGGAGCTTCTGCAAAGTGGAACCTAAAGCCATTAGATACCTCTGCAAATCAAGTTTCCCCCTCATCTGAATTTCACCTGGAACATGTGGAATTTGATATGGCCTGCCCTACAATATTTCATGGGGACTGATGTTGTGTCTCTGCCTCAGCTGTACGTGGATCCTCAGTAAATCTATAGGCAGGGCCTGAACCCATATAATGGATGTTTCTTGACAAATTTTGTTAATTTGTGCTTTGAGCATTCCATTCATGCATTCAACTTTACCGCTCGCTTGGGGCCTGTAAGGTGTCTGCAGATCCCAAGCAATTTCCAAAATCCGACTAACTTCTTGAATCACATTTGCAACAAAATGTGGTCTCCTATCTGATGACATGCCCAAAGGAACCCCAAACCTTGGTATTATATGATTCAGCAAAACTTTGACCACCTCCTTGGCTGTGACAGGGCAACGCTTCAGGCCACCCACTGAAAGGGTCAACCAATACAAGTATTGTGGGAGTGGCTTAGCCTG
>WEIT01018283.1:3328-13546 GCA_013389985.1 Dryoscopus gambensis
AGGAAGAGGAAGAGGAAGAGGAAGAGGAAGAGGAAGAGGAAGAGGAAGAGGAAGAGGAAGAGGAAGGACTAGTGAGATGCAGGTCCAGCATTCTCCTTGCATTCTTATATTTCTCCATTCACCAGTGTTTAACAGGTATGCAAAAGACAAGCAGCAGTCTTTTCTTCTTGCACNGACCTAAAACCAACAACGATGTGATTTTTCTGCAAGTGACTCTCTTCTCATTCTGTGCAAAGGGTCAACCAACCAGTTCAAATGGAAAATTCAACCTTCCCCTACTACATATGATACAAAACTATGTGCTTTGCTCCATCCTGGTTATCTAACACACACACAAACACGCAAAATATTCAACTCTAGCCTTTCAAGAAAAATTTTAAATAGAAAAGTTACTAATACAGCTACAGATTACAAGGGGAATTCTCCCCTAATTGGGAAACTTACAGACTTCTTTGTTTCTGATATAGCAGCAAGTATATATAGCAGCTGCCTGTCATGCTGCTTTTGATGCAGCCCTAGATACGTCTGGCTTTCTGGGCTGTATGAACATGTTGCTGGGTCATATTCAGTTTCCCATCCACCAGTACTGCCAAGTTCTTTTTCTCAGGCCTGCTCTCAATCCATTCTCATCAAGCCTGTACCTAAGGATGAGAGTGCCCCAACCCAGGCGCAGCACCCTATACTTGGCCATGCCGAACTTCATTATGTTTGCACAGACCCACCTCTCAGGCCTGTCAAGGTTCCCCTGGGTGGCATTGCTGTCCTCCAGCACGTCAACTGCACAACACAGCCTGGTTTCATCTGTGTACTTGTTCAGAGTACCACTTACTGCCACCATCTTTGTCCCCAAGAAAGCTGTAATAATGGTCCCAGTACTGACCCCCAAGGAATGCCACACATCACTGGTCTCTGCCCAGACACTGAGGCTTTGACTGCGGTTCTGAAGAGTGTCCAGAGCAGGGCAACAAAGCTGGTGATGGGCCTAGAGACTAAGTCCTGTGAGGAGCAGCTGAGGGAGCAGGGGTTGTTTAGCCTGGATAGAAAGGAAACTGAGGGGAGTCTGTATTGCTCTCTACAGCTACCCGAAAGGAGGCTGTAGCCAGGCAGGGGTCAGCCTCTTCTCCCAGACAACCAGTGATAGGACAAGAGGAAATGGCCTCAAGCTGCTCCAGCAGAGGTTCAGGTTGGACACCAGGAAGAATTTCTACATGGAAAGGGGTTGTCAGTGGTGGAGTCACCATCCCAGGAGGTATTCAAGAAATGACTGGATGTGGATTTAGAGCCAGGGACTAGTTGAAAAGGTGTGATCAGTCAAAAATTGGATTCAATGTCCTTGGAGGTGTTTTCCAAACTAAATGATTCCGTGATGCTATGAAGGTAACCATCCAGCCAACTCCTTACCCACTGAGTGGTCTATCCATCAAATTCTTGTCTCTCCATTTTAGACACAAGGATGTTGTGCACAACAGTATCAAACACTTTGCAGAAGTCCAAGTAGATGATGTCAGTCCCTCTTCCCTTATCCACCACTGCTGCAAACCCAGTCAACAGAAGGACATGATTGCAAAATTTGCAATAGGAAGGAAACATACAAAACCCAAATTTCAGCTGCATGATCAAAGAGACATCTTCATAACAGAGTATTAAGTATTTTGAAAATTAGATTTCTGCAAAAGTTTTTCCCCTCAGGTAAAAAAAAAGATGCTTTTTTTTCCTGTGGGACAGATTAAATCCTTTCAGAGAGTAAAAGAGAACAAAATAAATGAAAAAAAAAAAACTTTTCCATGCCTTCTTTTTTAACTGAAATTAATTTGCTGGATGTTGGATACAATTTGAGCACAGCAACACAAAATGCATTCTAAGGTTAGTTTCATTAGATGCAAAACGTATTTTAACTCTCACATTAATCATGAGAACTCTTTAAAAACAAACAAACAAACCAATCCAAACCCTCCAAAATCAATCATTACATGATTAAGTGTTTTTTGATTATGTGTATTGCAGACTAACAATCTACTTAACTATGGAGTTCTGCAAATAGGCTGGTGAACTACTGAGCCTAACCATATTATGTCCCCACAGATGCCCTGTGATTTGTCAACCTTCTGTAACTATGGTCACTGCTTCAGAACATATTCTATTATAGTGAAAATCCCATTAGGTTATTACAGGAGCCTGACCATGCTCTAAATATACATTTATAAAAAGCCCAGGGAGCAGCTTTATACTTAGCCTCTTTCCATGTTTTCATCTTGCCTTGAACTTTATGAGAATTTTATATTTATCTATCTGAAGTATTAAGCACATCTCTTGTCATCTTGCTGTCTCCTGACTGACATAGATCAGTCAGTCAGTCAGGGGAAGTGCAGAAACTAATTCCTACATGATGAATTCTGCTGTATTTCTTCCTCTGAACAGCAACCAAGCATCAAGTTTTCCTGCTTTTTTTCCCTTATGTGCCTTTTCCAGCAGCTAAAAACATTCTTTGCTGCATGGCTGTTCAGTGTCCAGCAGATTCCTCTGTTACTGCAGTTAGAAGTTTATGTTAGCTTTCCAAATTATACTAGAAATTAATGGCACTCGGGTAAACCCTATGCTCAACTTCCTTGAACAAACCAGTCATCAAATCATAAATCCTTTCTACCCTACAGACTCACTATGATTTACTCAGGGCAGGTATGTTTAAAATTTGCCATTGAAGGTGTGTATGTTCCACAACCACACTGTTTCAAACAGATGTACATCAGGAAAAACTGAATAAATAAAACAATGCCAAGGTAAGGCCATTTCCTGGTCTTTGACTCAAAACCCCAAACTATATAGTTCTTGTTTCACTATGCTCACTTACTCTTGTAAGTCATCTGCTAAAAAAAAGTAAAAATCTTTCCTTCTTCATTTTCACTATCCTACCCCAACATAGCGTAGCCAAGCCCATGGAAATAAGAAAGAGATGACCATCTCAGTTTAGCCATTTCTTTGGGAGTTAGTGTAGGTCAGGATCAGTAAGGCTACCCTCTATTTCCTCTAAAAAAAAAACACTGATACATAAAACACTGAGAGAAAGAAAGTAAAATCAAATAAAAGATGTAGCCACACAGGACTAGTGTTTGGCTGTTATATTACTTAGTAGTGTCATTCTTATATCATTCTTATACATTAAATATATCCTTCATATCATATCATATCATATCATATCATATCCTCCTTCATATCAACTCCTCATAGAATTCAAAAGTTTGCAGTGCAAGGAAAAACTGGTTTCTACAGCCACCTGAGTTACACTGAGTGTGTCATTATTATTATAACGATGTCAAAGTCCACAAGCAGGTCTTTCTATTTAATGCAATACATAAACCCATTTAATCTGCAAGTCAACACAAAACTAAATTAAACAGTTGCAGGCAGTTTTGTACAAATCCACTTTTCCATTATTAAATGCCTTATTGGTAGAATACACATATATGGGGTCAGTGTAAAAAAAAATATATATACGCACAGATGAAAATTCTGGAAAAACTTGGTTGAGTGGAAAGTAGCAGTAGCAGTATCAAACAACACTCCACAAGCCATATCTGGGACTGATGTAATGCAGTCATTATTTATGGCATCTAGCCATACAGAACTATGAAAAATCTGAAGCATGGATGCAAGAACAGGCTTCGTTTAATTCCTCTGAGAGATGGTATTGGCCAAGATGAGACAGTCCTGCTAGATAGTCCTCCATTCCCACACCAGTCTCAAATTGGTGTGTAAGCAGCATGTATCATACCACTTTTGTTCTCTCAGTAGAACATGATGAAAAAAACAGGCTTTCTGCTCAGCAGAACTCATTGTTATGATTTCACCTATGCGTTCATTCCAAGTGATACAAGATCTTTTTTTCTCGTTTCTTCTTCCACTTGTAGAAATGTAACTGTGTCAAACAACACAGTGATCTAGTCATCCCAGAATGCATTCTAAGATAACTTCCGCAGCTCCAATAGATGCATTTCCAAAAGGCCTTGAATTGCCTCTTTGCTTTCCACTTCTCCCCGTCTTGGTAGCTTTCCTTGTACATACATGTTCAATAATTATGCTGACTGCACATTTCTCTCAAAAGGCATAAAAAACATACCCTTAAGACTGAAAAGGGTGTAAAGAGTTTAATTAAATTTAATAGGGGCATGACTCAGATGCACATGGCATTATTCACCACGTCTTGTAAACTACATGTTACATTGCTATAACACTGCTTACTGTAACAGAAACATCTTGCTTGCAGCTGGGACAGAACTGCATTTTCAGAATGCAAAGTGCCTCAAGGTGCACAATGGCAACACATATGCACAGACTTGAGCTGTTACAGGATGATTTAAAATACACAACCAGTAGCATACAGGGAACACTGTGGTGCAAAATCCAGCTAATGACTTGCTAGTCTATTCGCCATACGTCATCCCAAAAGAAGACTTCATCACATTTCATAATCTTCTAGATCCCAGGCAACGCATATTCTATTGTGGTTTTTTAAGAAAAACAACAAAACCAAACCAAAACAAAAAACTACCCCAAACAAAAAGCCAAACAAACGCCCCCCCCCCCCCAAAAGGACACTGAAAAATAAAATTATTGAAGTGTGGATTGCAGTGAAAAATGACCTTTTTTTTCTTTTTCATGTTAAGTGAAAGTCTAAGAAAAGCCAAAGCAAAACATACATTTTCTAACTAAGACTCTCAAAAATTCTGATACAAAATACAGGCCTGATAGCCACACAGAATTCCTTAATCCTTGGGAAAAACTAGCAGCAACAATCTACATCCCCTGATGCTCCCATAAAGCTCTAGTAGTGCTCCCTTTGTGCACCCAACATGAACTTCTACCCCAAGAACAGAGATGCATTTTAATGCCTAGGTTATGTTTCTCTTCTAAGAGAAGCAATTTACAAGGGTATGAAACTAGAACATGATACTAGCAATCTAATCCAGATTATCAAAAATTATACCTCCACTTTTTGAAGAATATATTCATCAAACAATTCTACCATCACTCATTAATCATCACAGAATATTCCCTGTCTGTACTTAATTGTATGGTAGCATTATCAATCCAACCATTGCAGGAAATATTAATGAAAAGGGCAGTATTTTTAAGACTGTGAAATTTGGCATTCATAACTAAATGAGGAAAGACATAAAATTTCAAATCAGATAGACACCACAGAAATATGGTTTGATTCCCTCAATTACCTTCATCTTCAGGAGGCAAAAGCAATTATAGAAGAGGGGTTTATTGGGGTCATACATGAGAGCAACTACTAATATTTTCAGAGATCTTGTCAGAAACTGTACAATCAGATCAGTGCAAAAATATTCCCATCTTCTCGGTTTATCTCTGAACCTGTAGCTCTTCTTTAATCTGCAGTTAGAATTCACAAACCCTTCATCCACCCTACCTTTGTACATGTCCAGATGAAAACATGACTGCTGTAGGATCCAGATGTAACAGCAGTTTGTGAGTAATCTGGCTTTGGCGCAACAGGAGAAGAGGAAGTATTGCTTCTTTCCCTGACATATGCACATATTCACATATGGCCTGTGAAAACGTGTGAAAATGCTGACGGCTTAAATATCTAGTGAGCTGCAGGCTACGAATGCTCAGAGACCTGTAACTTAAGCAAACTTATTCTCACTTTCATAATTTTAGCAATTGACGTCTCCAGTGCAAGGCCTTTCTCTTGCGAAATATTTAACCCTTCCTCACAAAGAAACTAAGGGGACTTAAGGTTTTCATGAAAGAAAGGTCATAAGAACTGCTTTAAATTAAATTTTCTCCCATACACCTAAATTCTCAGAAATGGTGCTACAGTTTTTCATTAAATTGTCCTAAAAACATTTGGTCAAAGCAACGTGTACTACAGGTTGAAGTTAGCCTACCATGGTAAAAAGCTAGCCCAAAGTCCTCTCTTCACCAAACTTGTAAGTAAAGAGCAGCTCTGCAGGAAACGATCGGGTAGAGTCAGAGCTGGTAGACACAAAATTGACCATGAGCCAGCAATGTTCCCTTGTAGCAGAGAACGCAAATGTTATCCTGGGTTCCATAAATCAAATGACTGCAGGCAGTTTGAAGGAGGTGATCCCTCCCTTCAATTCAGCACTGATGAGGCCATGCCTGGAGACTTGCATCCAGTTCGAGGCTCTCCAGCACACAAGAGAGATGGACATACTAGAGGAGTCCAACAAATGGCCACAGCAATGATGGGGGAATGGGACTGACACACTGAGAGGGACTGTGCAGCCTGGTGAAAAGCAGGCTTTGGGAAATCTTATTAATGTACATGAACAACTGAAGGAAAGGTGCAAAGAAGACAGAGCCAAGCTCTGGCAGTGGTGCCCAGCAACAGAGCAAGAGGCAATGGTTACGCACTGCAACACAGGAGGTTCCCTCTGGCCATCAGGACACTCTGAGGGTGAGCCCTGGAACAGGTTTCTGAGAGAGGGGATAGAGCCCCCTTCCCTGAAGACAGTCAAAAGCTACCCGGACATGATCCTGGGCAACTGGCTCTATGGGACCCTTGGACAGGATGATGTCTAGAGGTACCTGCCAACCTTGTCCAACCTATGATTCTGTGATTACAATTAGAAGAGGAGGGTGAAACAAAGAAACTTCAATATGTGAGACAATGATGTAAAAAAAATATAGCTTGCTGTGACTTTTTGCCTTGAGTTGACTACAAAACCAAGAACCCATGTGATCTATTACAAAGCTCAAAAGAAAACTCCAGTCATTAAAGTGACAGAAGTTTACTTAAACCTTCCACAACAAAATGAAACTGCTTTTAAGTTTGCTCAAACTTAACGCTGCCAGCCATAATTAGGTTCATCAATATAATTTTGATCAAAATGTTTCCAAGGTTTATAAAAACCACACTACAAAATGGTTTCGATGGGTAAAAACTGCTTTCAAGATGATTCTACATGAAGCAAGTAGGGGCATGGTGATATTTCAGTGCTGGCCGACTAACTGACCCACATAAATACAGTACTTGTATCCTAACACTTTGTCCTCATCTCCTATTTTTCCTGCAGTCTTATCCGAAATTACTCCTGATTAAAGCATGTTGACCTTCTCACTATAATATGGTCAGTTTTTCAAACGTCAGAGTGTACCTGTATTTCCAGTATCATTGACTGGCTTTATTTTCAACTTCAATCCATAAAGAGGAAGTTAAGAGTCTTCTCTGGACAATGGAACAAAACTGTGGATTTTCACTTGGTAAGTATTTTGCTGGGGAAGGATAAAGGTAGGTGCTTAACATAATTTATTATTATGTCACTACATGCAAGTATTTTAAGAAGATGCTGTCTTCTCCATATGACTATTTCCTGATACACAAAACACCACCACTTCACTTCCTTCCACTCTGTAATGTGTTGCAGACGTATAAACGGTACGCTTTAGCAAGCACAACAATTTAAATACAAAATAGAATACCAAATATGAGGCTCAAATAGTCTAAGAATACAATGACCACCGTGCAAAATCTGTTTACCAATAGCCTACATTTGCTTACACCCCTTCCAGACCTAAACCTGCTCATATCCAGTCCGCCCATAAAACACATGTGAAAATGCCTGCACTCATCCACAAAGCTCATACATGAAGCTTTAAGCAGAGCTAAAATCTGCATCTACTACAATACCTATTATTTACAATTCAATTTAAGAAGCTGGTTTACGTTCTTTTGTTGAGGTATCCACTATAGTCACTCCCATATTTTTTTAATTTGTAATCACAAATTTAAAAAAAAAATTCCTGTGAGAAGAATCACTCTAGTAAGAGAAGTTCCACTAAAAACCAATACATTGGTTTATAGATCCAAAGGAAAACGAAATTATACATTAAAAAAAAATAGTGGTAGCCATTAAAAATGATCGAAAAAAATTAAGAGGAAATTGAAATTCCACAGAAACACTGAACTGAAAATGCAGTAGGATCAGGGGTCAACCCAAGCAAACTTGTACTTAATTCCAAAGTAGAGCTCAAAAAAATAGTTCAGACCTACAATTATGATTAGATCCTGTTTATCACTAGTGAAAAGACCCAATCTGGTCTAGTTTTGTTTAAAATAGTAATAACAACAACACATAATTTGAACACTCAGTTTATTTCTCCTTTAAAAAAAGAAAAAAATTATTTAGCATGCTTTTTTGTCCCATACCTAGAAATGGTCGGAGTCAGGCTGGATGGGGCTTTGAGCAACCAACCTTGATGAAAGGTGTCGCTACCCATGTCAGGGAATTTGGAACCAGATGATATTTAAGGTCCCTTCCCATCCAAACCATTCTATGATAATATAGACATATCATCCAAACCCTAAATATATAGTCATACTTAGTAAATTAGAAGAATAGATTTTCACCTTAATTTAATCTAAATTTTAGGTTAATAAATGTAGCATTACAGAATTGCAGTTTGTTTATATGTATTTATACATATATATCTTCTTTGTGATACATGCGTATAACCTGTTACTGCTCAGTAAAGCATAACTTTAATCCCCACTTATTCCACTATCTCACATTACAAATACAAGAAAAACAACAGGAGGTTTCCCAAGCTGACTATGTTCTTGGCTCTAGGAAATGCTGTCCATGAGGACAACTGATTTTATTCACACTGTCTGTGTATAAATTTGAGACTAGAGGCAGAAGGCAGTGCCAAACTGCTATTTCAAGAGAAACACTACCTCAGTAACTGTAAAATGAAATTCTTGTAGGCATTCAACATAAAAGCCAAGGGAAACTAAACTGCCTTTTTCAGCTCCCAAGCCACTGTACTGCATCTCTCTCACTCCACAATTTTCAAATGTAAGCCTGAATAGTCTGTATTTGCATGTAAAAAAGAAATAAGCAGCTACTTTCATTCCCCACAAAACAGAACTGCCTGCAAGAAAAAGGGAAAGCAGGTGCACAGGGCCAGGATAAGCAGGGATAGAGCAGAGTGCCAGGGGAGACCAGCTTGATCTCAGTCCTGGGAACAGAACTGGTGGCAGGATTAAAGGATGTGGCAAATGAGGCTTCCATTGCAGGATCACAGCTATTACAATTCTAGTGGCCTTAATCAGAACAGACAGCAGATCCCATTAGAAACTTGTCTCTAAGGGCCAGTCTGGGAGTCCTCAGGATACCAGTACTACCAAAGTGACATGCAACCTTCTGTCAACAACTTTTCCAGTGACATAGTCCTGACCCAGCCCTGGCCACGTGCCTTCAGGGGTAGGTTGGCATCACACTTCATCCCTCACAGCACTCCAGTGTGCTTCTGAATGACTTCATTGCATGGGATCCAAAGTGGTGCTATAACAGAAGGCAAAGCAATCTAAAACACAGAAGTTTCTCTATTGAAACTAAAAACTTCATGCAGATGACTAGGCTAACCTGCTCATGGATGTACAGTTACTACAGAGGTTCAAGGGAGGAGAAAATACATGTCAGGAGCACAGGAGAAGACCAAAAATGCATATACACAGAACTAGGTTTCTAAGTTTATTTCAAATGACCCCGTACTTTTTTTTTTTTTAATTAAGGTGCTGCTTGTTGTTTTCTTGAGAGATTTTAGATGTTGCCCTAAATAGAACAATATCATCACTACTGAACAGTGCTATTACTTATCTAAAATTCATCTTTAAAATTTAAGAACAAAATCAAATGGGAACGATGTAAGAGAGCCACGTTCACACCTTCTTTTCTTTAACGTAGAAACAAAATTGGAAGTGAGCTCATATATTGGCTCCAGAGGGGTGACTGGTACATCCTCAGTGAGATTTTCTTTTTTTCTATTATTATTATTTTTATTTTATTTGGCTAGAGTCTGAAATAAAAGCTGAGCAATAGCAAATTGATGACTAAGCGAAACAAACTACCTGTAAAGCATGTCAGAGGATGTAAATTACACCCAAGGGAGACGCACTGACACGGCTCCGGCTCAGCTCTCGACTTCCAGAAAGAAAACACCCGTGTGAGAAACGCAGGCGGGGACTCTGAGTTGCTCTGCATCTTGGAGAGTACTTCCGCGCAGTGAAGCAGGCTTGAGAACCTTACGCCCGACACTCCGCAAAGCTCGGCAATATCGTAACTTTTATAATAACGACCCTCCCATCCTCCCTTCCAGAGAGCTGTGAGACCAGCCAGGCTCACGGAGATGTCCGCTCGGCAAACCCAGCAGCCGCAGAGCCTGCCT
>WEIT01018285.1:1619-22198 GCA_013389985.1 Dryoscopus gambensis
TCCTGAGAAGTGCAAAATCCTTTGGTACAATGCAGGTTTTGCATAAGTTTCATCCTTGGTTCTTCACAACTCATTTTCCTGTCTTATCTGGGGAGGTGAGATGGGAATTAGAAAACTCCTGTGGACTTAAGACCTCTGTTCCATCCTGATACTGGATCATCTTGTCTCTAAAATAACAGAATTTTGACATACGCTTTTGATGGAAGATTGTGCAAGATCACTGAAACGTAGAATTCAGAGTAATATGTCAGATATATTGGTGGTAATGTTGGAGGAAGTACTAAATGAAGAATACCTTACCAAATCTCTCAGCCTTAGAAATAATGGGGAGATGATTGTGAGGGCTGAAATCCAAGGACTCAGAAAATGTGTTCCTAAATTGTTACTTTACATCACTCATTGAATAAGCTTTGAGTAGACATCAAAATCCATGACTGATTAAAATGTTTTATCCAAAAGCGTTTTGGGTTAGACATGCTTCTCTAGGTTCTAGCAGATGTAGCACTCTGTGAAAAATGTTCAGAAATTGATAGTACAGAAAATGTTTTTTTGTAGAAAAGGCCAAGAAGAAAGACCTGGAAATATGAAAATAAGATGGCTTGGCAAGGCCTCGGGTTTTGTCTTTTTTTTGTTGTTGTTGTGGTTTTGCTCGATGCTTTCAAACATATGAACTTGTTTGAAGCTACTAATCACATCTGAACTCTCTTTTCCCTCCTCCCCCTTAATACTCTGGATGAATTTTTATCTTTCTCTCTCATCGCTTTTCATAGTGATTAGTTGCTTCAGTGTGATTTTTATCATATTCATCCCCTGTTTGAATTACCATTCAGTATGCAATTATCCTATCACAGAATGTCCTATTTTTGTTCTGTCAGATACATAAGATAAATGGAAAACTGAAAGTACTAAACCAATTATATAACCTTTTGTCATCTACTTACTGATGGAAACCCTTTCAAGCAACATCTTTTTCCCCCCCTCCTTCTCCTCAGTGTTCAGTATTTACTTTGGGTTTATATCAGTTCAGGATATTCCTGTTAACCATTTCCTTCCTAATGCTGCCCTACTCAGTCGAGTTTCAGGCAGGCAAGTTTGTATTTTATTTTGAAGTATTTGTGACATGAATTAAGTTAAAATCACTGAGCAGAGGTTTCGATTCAATGTTGTTCAATTCAATGACGTTTTGTTTTCATCTGTGACAAAGGTAAATGTATCCATTTACTTTTAAGACTATGATGCTTGAGATGGGAAAAATCTTATTGTCCAGAAGGTGACAGACATGGAAATATTTCCTGCACTGTTCAGTAGTTGTTCTCATTTTTACAACCACACACAAATTATCCCTTTGAGACCCTTGTGTAGTCTGCTGTGACTTGTGGTATTACTGCAGTTGCTTTTCCTGGACTTTTAGTGATTTCACTCATAGGAAGTTTGCTTGATCAGTGTTAAAGTTACCCATGATTTTTTTAAATACAATTTTTAGAAGGTTTTTTGATATTTTAGTGAATCTACTAATTTGAAACGAAACAGGAATAAAGCATGGTGACATAATGCTCAGTAACAAATGACTGTGGCAGCAAACTTGATAGTGAAAAAGAGGTGGAGTTAAAATTGTTCATGTGGTGCTTTTACTTTTCCTAGCTATTGGCACAATGGAAAAAAAATCAAAGAAGCCTAGAGGGAAGTGAAAAAGAAAGCAAAATGAAAGATAAGGAAGTTATAAGTGAATATTCAGAAAGCTATTATTATAACATTTTCTATGCACTAAAATTTTGATTTTCATTAACATTTCATTGCAGACAAAGAGATCCTATAAAAATGATTGTTGATTCACTGGTAAGATGGCAAGTCAAGTGTTAAGGATGGTTTTTCTTTAAGGCAACTACCCTTGCTGCAGTGAAAAATGCAAATAAGAGGCTTCTCTTTATTAACTTTTCCTACTATAGCTACCTGGTGTTCATTGTGAAGCTGATTCTCATTATAACTGTACTGTGAAAAGTAATTGCTGTTGTACAGTAATTCAATTTCAGTGCATTCATGCATCAGTAAACCAGTGGGGTTTATCTAGAGAAACCTGGGACGCTAAAGCTTTTTATCGTGAAATTCCACATGCAGACAAATGTTCTTCCAAGGAGTAGAATATCAGCATTTACATTTAACAAACATTTGCAGTGAAGAGAAATGGATTTTTTTCCACTGATGATTTTTGCACCAGTCTTTAAGCTTTTTTCGGATACTATTAGGATGATACTGTTTATGCACAGTTAAAGTAATGTATGTGTTTGAAATGTTTGTGCCTAGTCATGTGCATATGTGGCGTGCACATTTTAGTATGCACGCGTATATTTGTGTGGGTATAGATCTTTAGATGTACATTTCAGGGTTTATATGTGCAATATCAACAGATGCAATTTACTATCCTTTTTCTGTGTGTATATGTACATACATACGTAGGCAACGTATGACACAACATGTACTGTATTCAGATGTTTCCAAGAAAATACTGGTAAATTGGTGTCCTGGTCAATAAATTAATTTTTATTTAAAGTGATGTGTTAGTGTGTGCAAAATGAACCTGTTTTGATGAACACAAAGATTGTGGCAAGTAATTCAAAGGTGAGAGTGAAAGTTCCTAAAGAGAGGAATTTTCTTTATTTAGAGAATATTTCCATAGAGTGTATGAAAGCTCAATTAAAAAATCATACTGATTATTGTAGTCAGTAATTGTAGCTTTAATTTACAAACCACCTCCAAGTACTTTACTCTTTCCTTGAGTGTACTTGGAATTTAAATCATTTTTGGGGTGTAACTTAATTCATCCCCGTCCAAGGCAACAGTGAAGAATATTCCAGGTGAATCTTAAACTGATTTTTTTTTTTGAGACTGTTTTAGATGTGCACTGGCTTGAATGCCCACTGTGTATTTTATTGTATTATATATATAATATATATTTTATATTGTATTTTGGAGTATGTTTTAAATTGAATTCTAAGAATAGCATAATAAAAAAAATCAGTTTGNCTCCTTTGGATTTTCTGTGACTTTAATCAAGGCTAGATTGGGAATGGCATTCTTCAGAAGAGAAGCAAACAATCATTCATATTCATTTTATATTCATATAATCTAATAGAAATAGGTCTTAAATGTCAAAACTTATTACTTTTCTAGGCAGACGATTTCAAAGATAGAATAAACTAAGTTCCTTCATTGAGCTATTTGCATCTGCAGAATTAGGAGGAAAATGAATATCAGTGTGCACTCTTTACAGCTGCAGCTCAATGGGGGCTGTACTGACCCCTGATTTTTTTATAAATATAGTAAGAAAGGGTTTTTTTTAATCAGCAGATGGAAATTTAAAAAAAGAACCTCAACATTATGTTTATAAAATTACTGAGGGAAAAAATTATAAATGGTTGTGGATGGAAGGAAATTATGGTGAATCAACCCAGTATCACTAGAAATAGTTTTAACTGACAGAATTGCTGCATAATGAATAAAGGAGAGATGGCTACAGTTGTGTTAATTACTGCTAACAAATTAAAGGTTTTCAGCAATATTTTTGTATTCACATTTAGTACTTTAACTGTAATTGTTGCTAGTTAATTTTGGTGTCATTTAAACTTGCTCATAGTTTTACTCGTCTCCTTCTTGTGTCAGTGATAAATTTGTGTTCTTGACAGCATTAAGAGCTTTATTTTTACTTTTTTGCAAATTTGAACACATTGGAAAATGAAAAGATGCTTAGCAATCCACTGACAGTGGAGTATTTAATAGCATAATGCATAACCTTGATAGTTGTAATTTGGAGAATATTTAATGGAACTGTAAACATTTTTTTTTCTTTATTGCTATTGAGCTTGAGGATTGCTTTTGGTAAATGTGTAGAATTTAGGATATTCAACAAATGAAGGATTGGCAAAGCTATTCTAGTGTGGATCAGCTAAATACCACACTGCTGCTTTGCTTTTTAGTTCTTTGAGTTTGCCAAGAAATTTGTGTATTTTTAAACAGATATTGCTATGAATGGTGAAAGAGGGGAAAAAGTCTATTTTTGTTGGAGTGTGGGTGGGGTCCTTTTCTCCTTAACTTTCATTCCCATCCCATGGCTGTGGTGCGAGAGCTCAGACTGTCCTCAGGTGCATTTGGTGGTAAACAAGAGGAATGAATGAAAAAGGTACAATCAGTTTATCTCTATTGCAGGTAATAGAATAAATATGGAATAGACAGGTTTAATGGAACTTAGTTTTTCTGTCTGTAGACCTCTCTGAGGCATAGCAGGGAGCCCAAGTGCATTGATTAAATATTTAACTCTCATATGTCCTAAACCCCAAGTTAGCTGAGCTGTCAGGGAGCTGCTTTTTAAACAGGCACAGGTAGGGGGTAAAAGGTGAAAGATGAAAAAACTCAGTGGGAGAGAATGAAAAGAAAACCAGTGCAAACTTCAGGGAGATGTTTCCGGGGGTACGTGTTTGTCAAGATTTCCAGGGAGTCACGTACGGGATGTGCAGTATCCGGGAGCTCCTGCTCCCCGATGCATCCCTGCTGCAGCACGCTCTGCTACGGCTCTGCAAACCTGGACCTTTCATTGTCTTGGTCCAGTTTGAAATAGATATTTGCAAAAAAGTAAAGCAACTTGAACCATCTTTGTATTTATTCTGTGTTTAAAACTCTGGCATGTTTGTATGCTAAAAGAAAAAGAAAGAGTCCATGGTCTAGTCAGTCTTACGAAATTTAGTGAATTTCTTTAAGTTCAAATTTAGAAAAAAGAAAAAGTACCCATAAGATAAAAGGGAGGAAAATTAAGACTTGTAGAGAAAACTTCAAAGCCTTTGCTGCTGGAGACAATTATGATGGTCTCATCTCCGGTGCCAAGAAAAGAGGTAAAAAGTATTTAAAGATAGTGCATTCAACTAATAGAGCATTTATCTGAAAATACAGCCAGGAAATCCAGCCACTTCACACATTAGTTCTTGTATGCAAAAGTACATAACATTCAGGCTTTGCAATCAACATAAAATAATTTTTCAGAGAGCAGGAAGAAAACAGTAAAGTAGTTTTAGAAGAACGACATAGGATAAATTAGCCTCATTTATCCTTCTTTCTTATCAGTGTTTTAGGGTATTAACATATTTTAGTACTTTACATTAGCATTCATTATTTTAACAAAATTAGTCATATTGTCCAACTTGCTGTTCAATATGGGATTAAAACTAGTCACTTCAAATAGTAATGTTTTAATTAAAACTCAGTTTTACTTGCACAATTGTCATCTTCTCAATTTTCAATTCTAATTCTGATTTAATGTTGTAAATATGTATTATTGAATCTATTTTTTGGAATTATAAAAGTAAATACTGGAACTTTTATGTCATACAGAAATGATAGATGTTCAGTGATATATCAATTTTAGTGGGTTTATTGATACTTATTTTTAATGATTATAAATATTCTCTTGAGAAGATGCACTATAACTTGCTGTTCATGTAATATTAACCTGTTTTCTGAAACCTTGTGTTCATTTGATTTAATGCTTAGATAATAAAAAAGGTCTCTTCTGTTAGAGAATGCTCAGCCTGCATCCGTGCAGAGCAGGTTTCCAAGCTGCTGACTCCTTTTTCCATTCCATGAATGATGCCAACCTCCTCTCTCCATCTGTGGAGCGTGAGGGAGCACCAGCAGCAGCAGTGAGGAGGAGCCTGTTAATAGCTTTCTTGGAGGGATGTAATGAATGGTCATTTATCAACATTTTGAGGAGGAGAGAGACTATCATCTCTGTGTGATTCTTCATTTTGAAGTGCTCAGAAGCATTTCAATGAAAAGAGGTGTAAAGAGAATTCATTAATGTTTTTTATGAGCATTAACTCTTCCCTCTGCTCTGTGATGCGGTTTCCAGTGGGGCTGTGCAGGGTCAGGCGTGTTGGCTCAGCCTGACCTGCCACTGGAGGACCCTTGCAAGAGAAAAGCCTCCTACACAGATAACTGAGGGCAAATACCCCATTTATCCTTTTCACTCCCACCTTTCTTGAGTTTGACTTTAGTGTAATTAGGTAGGAAGAGGCCTGCTTGATCTAAAACACTTCCAGCTTAGTTAATTTGTTATGTCTCTAACAGCTGATTGTGTATTCCAAACATGCCCAGCACTGGTCAGCACGTTTCCTTTCTCTCTCACCTTTTGGATTTTTAACACTTACTGGTTCAAAAGTTATTCTGTCTCATTTTATTTTCTCTGGACACTACAGTTTCTTTTATCTTCTAATTTGAATAGAATTATACTTTATAGGTTTATACAATAAACCCACCATGCTCATTCTCCCATCCGAACAGTTTCTTTAAGACTGCACAGACTCTAGCACTGTGCTTTTTTGAGCTCACAGGGCACTCTGATCAGGGAGCTGCTGACGAGGGTGGGGGTAAAGAAACTTCCCAGCAGCACTGAATTTCAGGTGGTCACAGTTTCTGCTGGAGTTAAATCAGAACATCAGGATTATCAGTACTGGTGGTATGTGAAACAGTTTTGGGAGACAAAAGCAGACCAAGAGTGAGACAAGATGCTTCCATTTTTTCCTGGGAAAGCAGGGGCTTCTTTTAAGAGTGAGTTAACCAAACATTCAGTTAATGTTCTTGTTTTGAACTGTATTTTAACAGCTGTCTGAAATACAACTGCAATGAAACATCAGATTCGATCTTGTAACTAGAATTTCAAATGTTAAAACTAATCTTTTTCATGAAAAATAAGAAAAAGGCTCAAGTTTCGTTTGCTAAAGTTAGACTTCTGGGTTGTCCTAGCCTGTACTTTTACGTGCTTGCAAGTTGGCAATGGCTCCTGAAGAAATCTCCCTTCTGGCTTCCGCAGGTGCTTGCTCATCTCTCCTTTCTCCTTTACTTTCGCTCCACTGAGCTGTGGCAAAGCTGTGCAGAATGGCCTGGGAATTTTAAGACTGAAGAATTATCCAGTGCAGAAACCCCAAAACAAAAAAGCTAAGAGAGGCTTTCTTTCCCTTTGATCAATTAGGATCTTTCTTATTACATGAAGCAAAAAATACTTGTAACAGTAGGGCCCAGGAAGGAGATGGGAGACAGGAATGATTTAGATGACTGCTGGTTTTTATTTTCTCATGGGATTGGAGGTAGTGACTTGGAACTATATTTGAACCATCTTTGCATTTGGATGATTTTTAAACTCTGGTGACTGTAGCGGTTTAGGGAAATTGCCTAATTACTTATAGGTCACTTCAGGTCTGGTATTTTGTGAGGGCTAAATGTGCTCTGCTGTTGCGTGCTGTGCTAGAGGGTGAGAATCTCCTGCCCTGTTTGTGGGTGATCAGCTCCTTATGTTTGGTGGCTGCAGAAAGCTGAGCTCCTGGCTCAAACCATAGGTGTCTGAGCAAAAATGTTTCAAATTAGCAACCTGAATATCTACAGCTTCAATAAAATATAAACAAGACTTTCATTTTCCTAGGCAATAAGGCAAGGCAGCTCACACGTAGCACACACTGACTGATGGATTTGAGGCTTTTGCTGGGCAAAAGGGCATCATCCCAGGACAAGCATAAACCCACTGCTACCTGGGTCTCACAGTGCTCAAATTCTGTAGTACTTCAGATGGTGACACTGGAGATCAAGCAGCTTTAGGGTTGATAGGAGAGGTGGAAAGGCTCTTACTAAAACAAAAATCTTTGATCAATTAAACTGATTGATCAGATTATGTTTAAAAATAAAATGTTAATGGATTTCAAATTACTTCCAAAGGTGGACTCTGAATGTGAGGTATCACAAAAATATCTAGGCAATGCTTTCCATGCACGCAGCCGAAAGCATCTGAATACATTTATGTTGTAGATTTAGGGTTTGTGACAAGAACAGCTGAGGCCCACAGCTCTGGCAAAAACTGCAGCACACTTGGGCGAGAGCAGATGCAGAGCCTGGCACCTGGGCTGGAGTTTGCGTTTTGGTTTTGAGGAGACACAAAGTTGAAAATCACTGGGTGGGGGGAGCAGAAGTGTGAACCTTGATTTTGTGGTATTTTATGTTTGGAAGGAAGAATATTCTGTAGCTCATGTTGTCCTAATCACTGTGTCATTTGGTGCTGGGGCTGAGGTAGGAAAACATTGTGGTCATTTATTCCAGGAGCCTCTTGATTTCAGTGCTATGTAATTATGCCACATTACCGCTGGTATATGTTTTAAAATTAGTTGCAGTGAAGGGAACAAACAATAAATTATAGAGAGCACTTTTTAATTTCTTTTACCTCCATATAAATAGATACACAGCCATGTATTCTTGGCCCAAATGCATTTCTCTGTCATTTAAGCTAGCGCAGCATATCTTGGATGATTGCTTCTAGCCGTGCTGTGCAAGTACTCCAGGAGGACAAATTGTTTGAGTAAATCATAACAAAAAAGGTGTTTCATGTAAGGAATAACCAGTTCCAAACTAATACTATAAATTGAAATTTTATTGATTAGTCTGGGTTTTTTTTTTTATTATAAAGTTTAAATTACAGCAATCATTGTGGCACAAAGCACTACAGAAATGCTACATTATAGAAAACTCTCATGCCCCGTATTTTCAATGGGTCATTTAAGAGCAATGGAAATAATATATGCAAGCAAAAAGGAAAGACCTGCTCTATACCCGTGAGTCTTCATTTAAAAAAGAAGCTGGAGCTGGAGAAGCAAGGTATGCTGCAGCAAAAGGCACAAGCTGTGTGCAGAAAAGGAGTTAGGGAGCATTTAGAGATTTCATGTACCTTCACATCACCCTTGCCAGGTGTATCATAACATGGACTGCACACTGCAACCTCCCCAAAAGGATTACAGGGCAGCTTTCTATACATCAGAAAAAAACTTGGGGACATCCGAAGTTAATGCTTTAATTCTTAAGTGTGAGGATAAAACATTGTTTAAAACCACTGTAGCTGATAAACCTTTGGCACAGGTAGGGAGCACGTTAGGGGAGAACCCTGGTAAACATCTTTATTTGCTGGTTTATACCTCAGTTTCTTTCATGAGTGGAGTTTCTGGTTTTAATACCCTTGGGGCTAGCACAGTGCAGGGACTTTCTCCTTTTTAACACACTGAGCAGGCTAGAATAACATCTGTAATTAAAAAAGATTGGCTTCCATTATAATTTTCCATTATATTGAACAAACTGAGTTTTGTCAGTAAAATCATACTTTTATCACTCATTTCCCATAACGTGTAGTGAGATGGTAATTTAGCCCTTTGTAAATGTGCCAGTAAATTAGTAATTCTTGAGTCATTAATTTTGTATTTATCTTAATTGTGTTACATCTATGGATATTTATGGAGTTTCACTTTTTTACACTTGAAAAATATTACTACGGTGTTATTTTTGAGATGGGTTTAAGAAAACTAAATTACCTTATTTTAATGCAAATATTTTTGACATATAAAAATGGAAACTTTGCCTTGATTTGTGAATTAAGCAATTTTCATTTAAATGTCATTATGAATCGTTTTAGAAATGGGAAGAGTTATTTTCCTTTTGCTTTTAGGTAATCCATGCTCATGATCTAGAAATTAAATCCCTAACCTCTTGATCTTTATTTTTGATTGATGTTCAATAGGGAATTGGATAAATTCATAAAAGATGAGTCCATAGGTAGCTAATTAATATACTAATGGACAATGTTTAAATCAGGAAGCCCATAAAATGCTGATTGCCATAAGCTGAAATCATCAACTGAGAGAGCAGCCAAAGGCTTTTGTCCTGTTTCTCAAATTCTTTTCTCCAGCAATCACTGCTGGCCACTGCTGGAGGGAGGTCGGGAGCTCTCTTTTGTCTCCCTGCTGACACTCATTGCTGAGACTCTGTTAACAACTCCAAGAGCTGAACTTAGGAAGTTGTCAGATGAATGCCAAGTTTCTGAAAGACCAGGTAGTTTGAGCTTACAACACAGTTCTTTGGGTGTTGCTATATTCTTATTTAAAAAATGGTATTTTATTTGAAGAAATGCTGCATGCTCATGGCTCTTTCTTCTCTTCATCTCTCACCTCATTTTCCGAGCTCAAAGAGCGAACAATGCAGATGGCACTGGCCAGGCTGCTTTGTGCAAACCCAAAGCAATGTTCAGGTGAAACTCAGACCTTTGCATGGTAAAAGTGAAACAAAGGTGCCTCAGAACTAGATCAACACAACCCCAAAATAGAAAAAAAATTAACAAAACCCCGGAGAGATGCCTTGGGTTTAAAATAGTCCGAGGTCTTCAAGGTTTTATTTTCTATCTTCTCTTTGGATGTTGAAACAGCTTTGTTACATGTGATTTTTGTTGGATGTGAGCAGATAGAAAAGAGGAATATTTTGCTGTAGTAATAATCAAATATTGTTCACCTCTTTCAGCCTCTACATCTCTGTGGGAACAGAGGCAGTATCCTACATTCTGCTCCTAGCTGTAGGTGGCAGTTTTGATCTTTTCCCCAGTACCTCGTCCTCCACTGGAGGACACAATTAATTGGGAGAAATACATTTTATTACCTCATTTCTCTCCTGATGACTATAATGCAATATATCAAATAAACACTCCAAAGAATGGCTTGCCATATTTCATGGCTAAGGAGAAGGTCTGTGTGGTTGGGAAGCTGCAGCAATAGAGATTAGTTAATTATTGTAGGCAATTCCGAGTGACAGTGTGCACCAAAGGGATTATCAGTGCCTTGATAGACTTTTTGAAGCCAGAAGCTATTGTAACTCTTGCTTTTGGAGTTTCTTTGTAATTATTTAATTACCTTGGTTCTTTTTTCTTTTTTAAAGCATATGTTCTCATTAAATAATCCTGTAACGTTCCTGATCACTGTTTTGTAACTTTTGTACTGAACTTGTTCCATGCTGTATCAATAGTCCGACACTTTCTTCCCATAGCCTGTGTGGTCTGGCTGGCTCTTTGACAACATACGCTACTTCTAAAAGAATTTCTCCCTCTTTTCTGATATTTTATTGGATTTTAATTTTGCTTCTTAATTTTCTTCCCTCTCTATATTAAATCCTTTGTAAATTATGTTTCCTTAATCATAGTTAAGTCTACTTTGCGCTGCTGGCTTACTCACAGTGTGGTGCTTCATCTTGCTTTCTACTCTTTACCCACTGCCTTGCCCCTGAGATATTTTTAAACTATGATTGTGGGTTTTTTTCCCTTTCACCCGTAATTAAACAAAGTATTTATCTTTGCCATTGTAAAACTAATGAAATCAACATTGACCTGATTTTACCTTTCAACTGTACATTTATCAATGTAACATATCTTATTAGACTTACCTGTTCATTACAAGCGTATAAGGAAAACACAAAATGGTTATTTTGTGATTGACCTGAGGTGAAATTCCAGGAAAATTTTTCATTTCTCTTGTCTGAGAGTGGTTTGCTAAAGAACTGATGGCTGTAAGCCCTCATGGTGCTCACTGCTTCCAGTGCATGAGTTTGCAGGACAGGTACCTTTCCTTGGAAAGAACAAAGACAAGGGGAACTTTACAGCTGTCAATAACCATGAAAGAGATAAAAGGTCACAAGATACATTGTGGGTATAAATGAGGCATTTATTTTAAAGGTAAGGATTTGAAAACAAGACTTGTACTCTTTCAGAACGCTAGAAATGATGATTGAAATGAAACCAGTTAAATTATTTGATTGTAGCTAAAGCTACCTGGATTTTCTTCTCCAAAGTACTCAAGACAAAGGCATAGTGGTTTGGTTCAGTCTAATTTGGTAGAGTTAGTTTTTAGAATTTAGTTTAATTTGGTAGAATCAGCTTTTATATTTTTCTATCCTCTAAGAGAGCCACCAAGAAATTTGCAATGATTTCAGCCTCTCCCTATGTCTAGAACCAGGTTAGCTTAATTTCTTTTGCACTCTATCAATACACATTTTAAACACTAATAACTTAACAGCCATGTTACCACATCTGAAAAGCTTTGGTGCAACAAATCACTTATTATGAAGACATATTAAGAATTATTGTGTTGTAGGAAATGAAGGAAGTATAGAGGAGTTTATTAGAATGTCTTAAAAGATTAATTTGCTAATGGCTGGATTTCAGGTCAGTTTCTGTCATGCAGTTATAACCCAGATTGGGTTTTGCAAGACTTTTTAATGTATATATATATGCAATAAGAGTGGAACAAGTGAGAGGATGTAGATGTGCAGTCATAATCTCTGATGGTACAGTCAGGTGATGGCACAGAAAAGGATGTGGTTTTATTACAGTACCAGCAGAGAAATATAGCACACTTTAAAAAGTAAAGTACAAAACAATGGCTTTTATATTACATGTTCTTAAAATATTTTTATGGCACATATTATTGTGACAGTCTGTAGGCATACGTGTTTTTACTGTTAGTAGCTCATTAGAGTGTGGCAGGTAAAGGAGAAACATTATCTTCTGTAATTGCAAAGTCGTGAAAGTCCAGCTGCCCCTGCTGAGGATTCCCTGAGTTAAAGGGATACAGGATGTAGTCAACACAAACTCTAGGTTTTCTAAATGACATAACTAAAATATTTCATCTGAAATGGCAGAGCTAAGACAAACGTAGAAGCCTTCCATATATTATGCATGAATGAACAAAGTCTTAAATAGCTTCGTTCTGCAGCAGAGAAGATGAGAATTGTGGTGTAACGTGGTGCTTCCTGTCATAGACACAAATTGATCTTGCATTATTCTGATTATGCTGTAGAGCAGGACCCAGGAGGATGCTCAACATTTCAGGTGTAAATATATAGTTGTTCTAGAATTCAGAGACTTGGAATTTATAAGTAGGCACAAACATTGTGCATTTCTTCCAGGAGGATTTAGTGCCAGTCCTGGGGCAGGTGCTCCACTGGCATATCCCTACACTTACTGTGCTCCCATAGGACATAAATCCATCCCGTTCATGCAAATCTTACAAGACTGGGTGCTGATGTGGATGATATACTTGATTTCTGGTTAATTTTAATTTTTTGAAGTCTTCCAAGGCAGTTACAGGCCAAGAAAAACTTGTCGGGGCTCATTCATTGCAACCCTGTAAAAGTTTAAAGCTCTGATGTAGAAAAACCTGTGATGCCATGTATAAAATTTATTCAGATTAAAAAAAAAAATTAAGTGTTTTTTCTTTATATCACATAAAATGCTTTTTTGTGATATCATTGCAGCTGGTATAAAGGAAAACATCTTGGACAGTAAATTTGGCTGCTTCTCCTTTCAATCTATGTGTGTGGTGACAAAAATAATTCAGTTTCAAAACCTGTTTAATTCCCTGCATTCAGTCTGTCAGAATTAACATGTTGACTGAGCCATTCTGATTGCAATATGGACCTTTGTCCAGACAGAAATTATTAGCAGCAGCAACTGATTTCACAGAGGGCTTGGACCAGCCTGCAACAGCACATTTGAATTATTGCTAATGGCACTGAATTTAAGAAAATGTTTTGCAGGAGAAATGTCTTCATTATCTGTTATAAATGTCTGTTATTTCTTTCCCCTTATTTGTGTTACAAAGCACTAATGCTTTAAAAAGTGAAATAAGTGCTATGGTGATTTTTACTCCAGAAATTAATTGCACTGCAATCTGCAGTGGCTGAACATTTAATTTCAGACCGAAGTAAAAGAACGTTAAATCCTGGATGAAATTTTATTCAGTCTGACTTCAGTATTAGTTTCTTATAATGCTTTTTGAGATACAAACGAGTATAACCTACTGGCATGAAAAGAGCCTATAAAATTTAATAAAAACACAAAGTGGTTAATGTACTTTTTTGTTGGTGTAAAACTTCATTTTGTTGTTGTATTTATTAAATTTCCATTTTTCCTTCAAAAAGGGCATTTTAAACTCAATATTTCCTCCTGTACAATTCTACTTCTTTTGAAAATACAGCCTTCCTTTTCTAGTAATTAATTTTATTATGTTGTTTATTTATGAAGAGTTGAGAATAGAAAAATTAAGCATCAGTTTTATTCCTTTCTCCAAGTGCTGTAGTGTTAGTCAGCTGGTTTAGTCTCATCATATATGAATTAGATAATGAAAATAATTTTAACATGGGGTTTTTTTGTGCAGTAATCATAATAAAATTAAAATAACTAGAGAAATGAATAATTGTTTGAACTAGAATAAAAAAGAAAAATGTAGGTAAACGCTTTCAATTTGCAATGTTGTATTTCACTTGCCTGCTCTCACTTTTACATAGCTCCCAATATCTTTCCAAATGTTTTACATATTATCACATTTATGGTGAAAAGCTGTGAAATTGTTCCCCTTTCCCTTTCTCTCATTGGGGAATTCGAGTACTCTGAGCCAAAATTAGCGTTTGGGTCATTACAAAGACACTGCTGATATTGTATTTCATACTTAATGAATCTTTATTGGCATCTGGATCTAACCTTGATTCTGCTTAGTGAATCATAACTTGGCAGTCTCTGAGTAGGTGCTCCACTGTCCTATCAAATTCCAGCAGAGATAATTTGGTCTTTCCCAGCAATTTCATGGTAACACACAGTATTGTGACATTTAAAAAATAATAATAAAAATGATACTTCCTTGGACACAAAATAAAACTTCAAAGTAAAAGTTATATTAGATTTAAAATTTGAAAACTTAATGTGATCATATTGTTAGTAAAGGTGATGTTCTCATCTCTTGTAATGTTCTGCTAAAACCAAGCTTCTCCATCTCATCGTCCATAAAGATCTCAAGGCTTGGTATGAACCTCAGAGTTTTCAATCCATGCAATTATTTTTTAGGAGAAGAGAATAGAGAAATTCAGATGTCCCCTCTGTGCAACAACTGAAAAGGAGCTCGTTTCCATGTCTTAACCTTTAGCATCTTAATGCGGATCTGGAGAGCTCCTCATTCCCTTCATGGGGTGTGGGAAGCCCTTTCACTGCTCCGGGTGTCTTAACCAGGGCTCTCTCCTGTAGCTGCTTCTCCTCCTCGCCCAGTAATTCTAGATAGCACTTTCAGTATTTCTGTTCTAATTCCTTTAAATCTCAAAATAGGTAGCACAGAAGAGAAAGAATAATTGAAAAATGCTGGGATTCTGAATTAATAGATAATAGAGAGTTAGACATGTTTCTAAAAGGTGAAAAACATTGAGAAAAATCCCATTTTTATGTGAGTAGAAACCCAGAGAAGACATTTGCAACCATAGAACACAGATTACTACTTTTTATCAGAAAATGTGTATGTTTCTAGAAGCTGAGGTCAAATGATATTGTGATGTGTAGTGACTGGGATTGGGAAATATCATAAACTTTCACTTGATGGTGACCAAGGTCTCATGGTCCAGGCAAGTGGTGCAGCAGGAGCAGTCCCCTGGCTTAGGTGCTCACCCTTCAGGCTCCATCACATCACATTTGAGACCCCAAAGCCTCTCCCATGGTTTGGTAGCTGCGTTCAGGTTTATGCTGAGGCTTTTCACCTCATGCTTTTGGGTGTGATAAAGGCCCCTGTGAACTCTCATTTCTGTGTGAGCTGTTTGCCAACACTGTAATTCACAGCACAGCTGCAACTTCAGCAGGGCAGGGCTCAGGTCTTAGGAAAGCAATAAGGGACTTTAAAAGCTCAGAGGAGAGAAGCAAATGCAACTGCAGGTTTGAATGTCTTTGTTGCAAGAGGATTCCATACATGTGAATTCCTCATTCTTGAGAAAAAGAGAGCTGAGGGTGAGAGTCAGTAACACCACAAATGGTGGGGAGGACTGGAGAGCAGGCAGCTGCTCTGTTTTCCAGTGCAGTGCCTAAGGGAGGCTGCTCAGCTCTTGTGAAGTCCCAGAGCTGCAGACTGGAGGCTTGGCAGGGTACTCCTGGAACATTATCATATATACTGGATGGTGACTTTGTACTTTACTTCCTTGGATTTCTTCTATCGGCCACTGCTGAGGATGAATTTTGGTCTAGACTGGCTCTGTGATCTGACTGCACACACCTGCTCTCAGGTGTAGGAAGGGAATTCCAGCCCAGCTCTGGAGTGCTTGGAGCCTGAAAAGGACAGACTCGGCAGCATCCTAGCAAGGAGAGAGAGATTTCTGTGTAGAAAGCTAATTAAACTAACTCGAAGTAAGAAAATTTCAGTGCTCAACAATTTCTGTTGCAGGGAGAGTGTTTTTTTAAGGTCAGCTCAAATCTAGAATCCATCTATCCCGATAAGAGTTTATGAATGCAGTTACCCAGAGCTTTGGCTGTCACATATTCAGAGGTCTCCCTCACTTGTACCAGACATGGCCTTCTCTCCTTGCACACACACAAAAGCCTGACAAGTTTTAAATCCAGCTAATTTTTGAAAAACAGCTTTGCGCTTTTTGTCTCTATCTGAAATCAAGCTCTATTTCTAAACCTGAGGGCTATTTAATTTTCTTTCATTTTGATGTACGTGCAGCTCTTGTGCTGATAGCTGTAAGGGCTCATATAGGACCATTTTTTCTTCCTCAGAAACTTGCCTCTGGCAAGAGACACTGTTGCAAAGTGGTCCCCAAGCAGTGTTTAGGATCTCTTTCTCATTTTATCAATTAATCTGAATTTTGCCATAGGGCATACCTAGTACTTCTGCTCTGTGGATGTTCCTCACAATTCAGAATATGTTATGATAGATACTGTGTGACATAGAAAGAAAAGGTTGAGAGCAAAGGATTTTGTGGGATGTAGGGGAAGTGTGGAACACTGCAATCGAGAGAGAATATTTAAATGTCTCACTTAAACTGTCAGGCAAAGTAGATATGCAGTGAATGCATATGTTCTGAGAATATCAAATCTGCTCATGTGCTACCTTCAAAGAGATACTTTGAAATACGAATTGCAGCTGAAATTAATTCTGTATGGCACTTTCCCCATCTTCTGGAACTGGCATCAAATTTGCCTCAGAACAAGACAAAAACTAGGCAGACATATAGAGAGCTTCTGGAAATGGTAAAATTCTCACTGGAGTTGTGGAACAGTAAAACTAGTAATAAGATTTGGTGTATCCTTTAATTTTAATACTTCTGTCTACTTTATCTGGAAGTCACTTAATTAAAAAAGAAGGAAAGGAACACCACCAAGGCATTTATTAATTTTGGGGTAAGCTGTGTGAAATCTGTCAATCTGACTTCACCATATCCCTGAGATTCATTTTCTTTGGATTTGAAAATAAACCTTAAACCTCAAGGATGAAGTGCCACAATGGCTCATTTCATTACTTCCAGCAGACAATAAACCAGTGCAGAATCAGCGTTCCCCCCACAGCCATGCCCCTTTCCCCAGTAGCCTCCTGTGGAGGGAGGTTTGTGAGCAGAGGTCTCTCTCATTTCTGTAGCTCTCTGGCTGGTTTAGCCCTCTTATGCCCAGGAAGGATCCACAGACCTTTGCACTCACTCTCTGGCTGGTCCCTGATAATTCCATGAATGCAAATACAGAGATGTACCTGGGATATTATTCTTCCTGCATTTTAATAAGCAAGGCATACTATTCCTAAACCTCCCTCCTCCCCAGTGCACTTTCTCTGCCACCTGAAGGAGCAGCTTGTTTGATTTTGTTGTCCTCTCTCCTCGGTCAGGCTGTAGACACAGTAAGCTTTGTGTTTTTTCTCTCGGACTGAAGGACAGAATTAATTGGCTTTGAAGTTTCCAAATGTGTGTTTCTGAAGAAGAGATTTGCAAAGAGTGACTGTGAAAGGGAGCCTCTGTGGAAGCCAAATCGCTCTGGAACCAGAGCAGCGCTGGCTGGGTCAGATGCCTGCTCTAAAATCCTCTGTTAGCACTTGATGTGAAATTGAAATTGGAAAGATTTCTGTGTCTCTGATGGAACTGGCTTCTCTCACTGCTGTTCAAGCATCTGTGCAGATGATGATTTTGTCCTGGTATCTCTTAGAAAGTATTCTGAAATCTAAAAATATTTATTTGCTTATTACCTTCTCAGGGAACCAAAATGAACGAAGCAACCCCAACGGCATTGAATTCTCCAAAAAGACTTACCAGAAGTGTCTGTGCTCACAGTTGTCCTGATCTCCTTGTGCCAGGAGCTGCCCAGCCCTGGTGATACTGAACTCTCTGCTAAACATCAGGAAAATTCCTTCCCTGTAACCCTACATAAGTTGGGAACTTGTAAAAACCAAAAATTTACAATAATTTTTGAGAAAGTGGTATTAAGTTTGGCTTTCTTGAGCGAAGTTTTAATCAGTAGGCAATATGAATAATGGGAAGAGACTCATTCTCTTGATCCCTGAGCAAGGGAGCTCTTGATGGTGTTTTGTCTGGTGGCCCCAAACTTCTAAATCCTGATTTGCCAAAGGATGAATTTGAACTTCTTGAATGAACGTGTGATGTTGTTGACCACTGTCTACTTGCCCTCTAAACTCTTGGAATGGCAATATCTGGGTTCTACTGGATACCATTCCTGAGATCCCTGACTGAATTCTGTACTTGGGGGCCCTGGGAAAAATAGCTTTCAAATTGGTCTTGGAGACTTGAAAATGGATGTGAGTGAATATATGATTCCACTGTGAGGAGCATCATTAATGGCCTCATTTCTGTGGTGCAGTGGAACGTTCTCCAGTAAAAGCCTGGGGGAGGTAGGGTTACCTTTCAGAGGAGTAGAACGAATTCTAACAGGAATGCACAGCAAATAACATAAAAAAAGTTTCCTTTTGGCCTCTCCAAATGCAAAGCATGTTCCTTCTTGCTCTCTCCACTGTATGCAATGCTAATATAGAGGGTAAAAAAGCATATGAATGACTGAAAAGTAACAGCTAAAGATCAACACCTTCTCAGGTAACATTACTAACATGAAAAAGAAACAGTGCATATTTATCATCTTTTCGGACAAGGAAAAGGGTTTATTTGCAGCAAGTTGGAGATTGGTGCACTGCTGACATCCTGTATGGTGTCAGATGTGGTAAAATACCCTGAGCCAGGTTTGAGATGTTCCATTCAAGCCTATCCATATTGGAAAGCAAGGTCGCTTGCTACTAATTAACACCTCTTGTAGTTTTGGGATTTTTTAAGAAAAATGAGTTAGCAGATGTAAAATTCTCATTCTTACAGTTGTTCAGAAATCTATCCTGTAATAATATTAATATATGGCCTAAAAATGCAAGGTTCCTCTGGGTTTGAATTTTTAGAGTAAAGCTTTTTAAAACAATTGCCTTACAATCATGTGCAAAGACAAAGTAGACTGAATAAAATAGACTTTCTGAGTGCAAAATGGGAAGTGATGTGCAGAGTCTGTGGTGTTTCATAAAGTAGATGTGATAATTGCTACATGCAGGTTAGTTGGAAATGTTTCTAATATTTGATTTGTTTTTAACATGAAAGAATTTCAAAATTTCTAATGTTTTAGGCAATATTAATTGAAGTGGAAGAAATCTGTGTAAAATCTGTTAAATGAGCTGAGAACTAAATGACTCCAAGCTACTTTGGGGATGTAAATAGTTAGACATCTCACAGAGCAAACCACATGTTTTTTCAAGGTTTGATCTTTATACATAAACAATATTTAAATACAGCAGTTGCCACACAGAACTCAAGAATTTAATGCTGCAATGTAAGGTGCCTGAACAGCTCGTTTTGTACAGTATTACCAGAATACCTGCAGCAAACAATCAGCTGTCTTACAGTGTTAAGGTCTCTTTTTTATGCTTTTAATGGTTGAACCTGAAACAAAACACTATCCATTTCAAAGAAGTACTTCCAAATAAATTTTATCTCTAGATGTATTAGACTCAAAAGAGAAAAAATACCCCCAAACCTGAGGTTTATTTCTTAATTTCTGAGGTGAAGCAATGTGATGCAAAAAGAGTGGCTTTGCCCCGTGTTTCAGGGAAGGTGACTATCCTGACAAGGTTATTAGAGAATTATGCATTTCACCTTTCAAGTGTTATCTGGCACTGCCACTATGCCTTATCATTAGCATATCCTTCAATACTTCCACGGCATCAGGAAAAACATAAACATAAAGGAAAATAGAGAAGGGATTCATAAACAAAACAATATTGTTGCTATGTTGGCTCACTTACAGTGGTAAATTTTTCTTTACTTTTTCTGCAGACTTTTAAAATGGAGATAAAATTGTTTTAAGAACAGTCCAAACTTGTATCACAGTGTAAATGATTTGGGAAACTAGCCCAAGCCAGTGTAGTCTGCATAAATGAAAGTATTATAAGGGTGGGACAGAAAAAGGTCAGAAATAATATTGGGACTTTCTATTAGCTTCTAACCTAGCTGTTTTCTTCAAAATCATTCTAGTACTGGAATTTTCTTCCTGAGGAGGTGGTGGAATCACCATCCCTGGATGTGTTTAAAAAAAACATTGGATGTGGCACTCGGTGACGTGGTTTAATTGAGGTGTTAGGGCATGGGCTGGACTTGATGGTTTCTTCCAACCTGGTGATTCTGTGATTCTGTGATTTAAAGTTTGCTCCACTGATTCAGAAGTAGGTTTAAAGACCAAGTAGCTGCCTGGTGAAATCCTATGGGACAATAACTTTCCTCCTTTGGAGGTCGCCCTCTCTGCATGGGGCCAGAGTAAACAGGGTGGAGCTGGAGTTGCGGTTTTCCCTGACTGCTTCTTTGCGGATGTTAAAAGTTAGTATATACAACACACGGATAAAAAAGTAAAATGAAGA
>WEIT01018285.1:22608-67208 GCA_013389985.1 Dryoscopus gambensis
TGTTCTAAAAAAATGTTTTTCTTTACTTCCACAGTCAGCTGAAAACTATCAAGGCTGAGGGTATTGCAGTCATTAACCCTGACCACCAGGACACGATTTTGAGAAGACTGGAAATGGCACATTCTTCAGCAAGCCGTGTAATACGTGCAGTGGGAACATGGCAGTCCCCATATGGAAGTCCTGCTGACAGCAGCAAAATCGTTTTTAAGCAGCATGCACTGTTATCCTGCTCCAAAGAGCTGTGAATTGTGTGGTGGAAGCCTGGAAGCCTGTACCATATCCCTCTTCCATCTGTGCAGGATGGCTATGGTGCCAGACAGGTAGTAGACTCTGCTGTGCTCTGCTACCCTTCATCTGCTTTCATGACTCCCACTAGTAAAAGCAGAATTATATCACTGAAATTCTGTTAAATCAATGAAATTCCATATGGCATGGGGTTAGTCACTTGTTTTCAATGCAGTCTTTAAAGGAGGTGAGCTTTTAATTTTCATAGTATTTAGGTTCTTAAAATCAGGAGCAGAGTGCAGTTCAAGTTCCTGGTTTTAATAGATTATGTGTGTTTAATACAATTAAAAAGCTACACCCCCCCCCCAAGATTTGTAGAAGAAAGTTGGGTTTTTAACATGCTGGAAATGTAACTGATTTTGAAAACAGCATTTTAAGCTAAAGTTTCAAGATTCTATTCTCCAATGCAAGACTTGTTTTCTGTGAAATGAGATTAGTTTTTGTTAATTTTTTAATACAGCATATATGTTTTTTTAAGGTTTGAAAATTTTCCCCAAACTCAAACCAACCAAATGCCCATAAAGTGTTTGATTTCCTTTCCCCCTCTTCTTCTTGGTAATTCAGTGCCAAGATTACTCACACCTGGTGCTTTTGTTTCTTCTCAGTATTCTGATTGCCTCTTGAAGCTCTTCACAATTTCATTCTTCTAAAATGGCTCAGCTGTCTGGAAAAAGGCCGATTGCTTTTGTGAATTTCAGCATTGAGAAGCTCAGTAAAATACTCTTTTGATCTTTCTGTAATTGTTTTAACAAAAATATATCTGCATTTCTGTGTTCATTCTTTAACTTTGATTTCTTCACGTGTTGAAGTTGCAAATTAATCTTGCTCTATCAGTGGTATCTTCGTTCATCTTCTCAGCTGTTCTGCGTGAGTTCTGCTTTTATATTAGCTGGTGAAAATAAAAACTTGGACGGTTTTTTTCCCATGCTATTGATTTACAAGCTTTTCTCAGGCCCTCTGTTGTCCTGTTTTGGCCCTTCCTTTGTCCTCTGTATTACTGATTACTTTTGGATCTCTCAGCATATTTCATACTCACGGCATGTTTCACTTGCTATGAGTATTTTCTGGAACCTCTAAGGACTCTTCTAAAGCCTGAAACCATTCTTGAACTATTCCCCAAGAGTTTCTGTCCATGTTTTAGGAGAATTCTACCTGTATGGTTTTGCATTTCTCAGATGGAATCCAAAAATTCCATACATTCTGTTAATTTATTTGTTTCAGTAATTCTTTTGCCTTGCTCTATCAAGATGGTAGTTGTGTCACACTGCTGGTTGGTGATTCCACCGTCCCTGGTGTTTTTTTGCATCAGGTACACAGCCCAGTATAAAAGTCTTTCTGCTGAATCCCTGAGAGTGTATCTCTTGTGCTGTATGATGGGATCTGGCTTTACTCCCTTTTATTTCAGCTACTAAAGAAGCCTCAACACTTAAAACATAATGAAAAATCCTTGTTTCCAAGGTCAAGCCTTGAAGAAGTGGAATACTGGTTAAGGTTGGCAGTAGATTATTTATATTCTGATACAATTTTAAATTATTTAACAATTTTTCTTTAGACCTTCTAACCTAATGAATAGAGCAGACTTGCTCAAAGGTTAAATCAGGGAAAAAAATGTGCATTTAAAAAAATCATATTTTTATATTTAAACAAACAAGTTTTCCTATGTAATATTCAACTTTTTGTGCCAGGGCTATCTGCTCAGTGAGTCCTCCAGAAAAAAAACCCCTAGGTCTGATTTCTCTGATTCTACGCTAAGAAACTTGGTATCCAACAATCCTAAGAGTTGGAATTTTTTCAGGTTGGCTTCAGTTAAACCAAGTGTTTTGTTCTTCACTTTTCTGGCTAGAAGATGCTAAAATAATATAATAAAGATGTTCACTAGAATAGTATCATTTACATGAGAAAACTGGTTTTTTTTTTTGTTACAGACTATTGCCAAAAGGTGGCAGTCTTTGTCCCCAAAATCCCGTGCTCTTTAGGAAATGTTATGTATGGCAAACATAATTTATTCCTAGCTACACCAGATAAGTGAAATTACTTTTTAAGTAGACATAGAGGGTAAAACCTCCTATATTTGAAAGTTTAAGGGTGATATAGCAATAGTTATATTTTATTTTGACAGCGGAAGGTTAAATAACAAAGCTTGGAAGGGAGCAGTGGTGGGGAAAGAGCACGTCACACGTAGACTGCTAATGAGCAAGAACTGCTCAGGTCTCAGATCTGGTTAGTGCCTGAAGTAGTTCAGCGTTTGGAGATGCTGTTAGGATCTGAGGCTTTAGATCAGTAGGTTGCTGTGCTCATCAATCAACCCGATGAAATGAATAGAAACAATCCACTTCCATTAAAATTCATGTTCAAGTTGTTGATTTTCCTTTACAAGTGATTCAGTTAGATCCAAGCAAAGCACAGATTGGTTTCTTACAGATTAGCCTAAAAAAGGCAATTGATGATAAATGGTAGCCTTGCTAAATATGTGCAAAAATTTTGGGTATACATTTTGTGTTTTAAATTGCAGTTGTTTTGGTTTTGTTGTTTTGATTTTGGTTTTTTTTTTATAGTGAGAGCTGCTCAGGCTGTGGGGGGAGGATGGGCTTTTTGGTAGGGCTCTGTTAGACCTGTAGTAAAGCAAGGGCTTTCTCTACTTAGCTGAGGAAATACCTGAGTAGTCCAGAAAGCATCCGAAAGTTAGTAACATGCCAACATCTATTATATTATTGAGCTATAAGTGAGGAAAATTAAGTCGTTTTAGGAGAACTTACCACTGTTATACTTTGAATTCAAAAGTGTGGCAGGCAAATTTCTTGTCACCAGTTGAAGAGCATGGAAGATGTGTAAACTGAGCTGGACCTTGTATTTATTATATATGCAATATCTCTGTATACTCTCTGTCTAGTTTTCTGAATCTTTCTCCTAAGGTTTTTCAGTCAATGCTTATCTCAGATCTTCTGCCAATAGTTACGGTAGACCACTGAGACATTTTCAGATTAAAGAAGTCATTGCTCTGTCTTCTTAAAATTTTTATGAGTATTTTTTGTTACTTACATTACTGAAGTCTTATAAATTTATACGGATTGTGTGAGATATCAGAAATAGAAAAAATTCAGTTGGTGAGATCCCATTCTGAACCATTTAAGTGTTACACAGAAATGTTCTCCATTTCAATTTGCTCTTTATTTCTTCAAGGGCCTATGATGAAAGCCTAATTGCTGAGCGTGTTGGACTCATCTTTGTGTCCTAGTGTAGTGAAAACATTAATTATAATGGTTTGGTCATAGGAAATACAGTTCATTTCATCTTCTTTTCAGTAGAAACATTGAATGGTTTGGGTTTGGGTTTGGGTTGCAAGGGACACAAAAGATCATCTCGTTCTACCCCTTTTTATGGGCAGGGACAACTTCCACTATGCCAGGTTATTCCCAGCGCTGTCCAACCTGGCCTTGGACTCCTCCAGGGATGGGGCATCCCCAGCTTCTCTGGGCACCCTGTGCCAGGGTCTCACCACCCTCAAGGAGAAATATTTCTTCTTGATATCTAATCTAAACTTGCTGCCTTTCAGTTTGGGGCCATTACCCTTTGTCCCATTACTACATGCCCTTGCACAAAGTCCTTTCCCAGCTGTCCTGTAGCCCCTCTAGGTACTTTAGCATTACATGTTCTTCACGACAGACATTGCAAATCACTTTATTCAGTTTATTACTTTGGAATGAGTTGTAATTGTTAAAAGGGCACGAAAGACTCTTTTAAAAAGCTAAATCTAATACGTAAGTCTTTGAGAGGTTGCCCAACAGATTAAATAACCAATAGGTGATGGAATTTACAGTCTAACACTGCCCAAACACACCAGGCCTATCGTAAGCCCCTTTCAGTGGTACCAGTGGGGTTTCATGAAGGTATGGTCCGAGGCTGGCCCTGAGTGTTTGCTTAAGGTGTGTCCTGCTGTCACCCCACAAACCCCAGCCTGGAGGAGCAGTCACTCATTCTCGTCCCCACCTTTGGCCATGCTGTTGGCATGCCAAGGACGGATTTATTTAAGTGTACAAAGTCAAGGTGTTCACAGAGGCTCCAGCCTACAAGGTGTAGGCAGTTTCATGGAGTAAGGATTTAATTAAAGGTAAGCCTACCTCCATATGGAACCACAGAGTTAGCTTAGATCTTTCCATTCTCTATTATTTCTGTGATTCTCCATTAGTGTGTGAGTTTTAAATTGAACAACCACAGAAGGCAAGGAGCATCAACAGCTATAGATCTTTATGGCCTCATGGTTTGTCCATGGAAAAGAAGTGTTTTGCACATGTTTCTCAGGGTCAGAGTTGACTGAGACTTAAAACTGCTTGTAGCAACAGCAATGACGTCAGTGGTTTTTGGGTTTTTTTCCCTTGTTAGGACTTTGCAGGTTGGAGCACATTTGCTGGTTGTAGATAAATGGAGGGAGGGAAAACCTGTGGTGGTGGGTGAGGGATTTCAGCCAGTAGAGGAAGCCAGCAGTGTGGGGTGGTTCACGATTCTCCTATAATCCAAGATAAATGGAAAACTATTGTTATAATTTACTCACTGCCTCTGCAAACTTAAGGTAATAGCTTTTTTTAGCTTGGTTGTAGTCTTGGTTGTTATTTTTTGAACTGCAAGTGTTAGTTAGCTCTGTGAAGACTCTTATTGGTCCCCAGGTGCATTTTAGAAGCACTTTGAGAGTCAAGAGAAAAAAAATTAACAAGAAAAATGAGAGTATTCTATGAAATGAGTTCCCTAGGTTATACCAAAATCTAGAGGTGTGTCAAACTTAATGGAAATTATGTGCTGCATTGCATATTTTACTTAGTTTTCCAAATAAATCTGCATACGATAATTAAATGGTGAATGTTTCCGTTAATAAAAACTAATTAAGAGGTGAAAGTATAGCAATCTTTTAGTCACTAGGAGAATACAAGTTACAAGACTCTTCTTAATAAGGAACAAAACACCCCCTGGATTTGAACTCATTACCTTTACAAAGCAAAGTAGATAAGGTTTTGACTATGCAATGCAGCCTTTCCTTTGGGTTTTGGAATTCACAATTTTCCGTTAATTACAAGGACAGTTTAATATTGTTCTTAAGATAGATTGAAAAATACTATTATTAGGAAAAAAATTATTTACAGAAATAATAAATGAGACGGAGTCTGTACCTGAATACAGACTCGCCAGTCTGTATTTAAGCAAGACTTTGGCAAAGTGATGCCCCTATACCATCTGGGACTTCAGCATTAATCCATAGGGTACCAGCAAAACCTTTTAGGTACATGGAACTGATGTCCAGTTACTAACTCTGGATAAATGTCTGCAGCAGAGAGTTTTTCCAAAATGTCCGATACCAGAGAGTTTCAACATAGCCCGTTGTTTTTTTTTTTTTTTTTTTTTTTTTGTACCAGACCAGCCAGAATATACAAAACTATGAAAAGACTAAATTATCACTCTAGTCTGAAAGTTGATTTTATAATTATTTCCAACATTCTCAGCAACCAAGTCTCCAGAACTATAAAGTATGGTGCAGGAGACCAAAGACGCTTGGAATTTTATCTTTGAACTTCATCTTCTTACGAGAGGGAAACCAGGGGAAATGCATTGGTTTACTCTTTTAAACATAATACTGATGTTCTTTTCATTAAGACTCTGCAGCACTTCTATGCTTGGGAACCAGCTCTTGAAATTGGCAGGGCTGGGGCCTTGACACAAGGTTTTCTTTGAAATTCTGTTCCAGCTGGATCAAGTTTTTAGCATGTGGAAACTCTGCACATGGAGGCATATGGCCATTAGAAATGTATCACAGCAAGACTGTCTGCAAGTGAGATCTTTGAAAGTTCTTTGCGCTGTGAATTTTCAGTACAGGGTTGAACAAGAATTTCCCCCAACTGGATCATTACTTTCTTATTGCTTGAGCCAGCAGCAGGCAGGGGGAACAGTGTCTTTCTCTCCTGAGGCACAGTCAGTGTGTCCATGTGCCTTCCGGACCCAGGAGAGAGTTTTCATCCCTCTGTGCTCACATTAGGGCACTGGAAAATGGGAGGGTCAGCAGCCAAGGGGGTCTGCTGATGGGTTTAGGAGAGGCTGAGGAAGGTAATGCCACAAATAGAGCAGAGACTGGAGAATAATTAGGTGGTCTAAAGAGACAAAGGGAACAGAATTGGACTGTGCCTAGTGCAAGATATTCTAGATGTGCTTAATGAGAGTGCAAAGGGAATAGGAAAAGTTGGAAATGGAAGCTGGCAGAGTGAGGAATTGGTAGGGGCCTAGAAAAGACTGGTCATGGACATGCTTGACAGTGTGAACACCAAAGCTGTTATGAGGAAAGAATAATTGGTAGGTGCTACAGAAGAAGTGGAGAATAGTATGAAAAACTTTAAAGTGCAGTTTGGGAGACCTAATGTGAAATTAATGAGCTCAGGATATGGAGACAGGGGTGGGAAAGAAATAGGAGTAGGTCTAGGGCTGTGCTCAGTAAGGACAAGAACAGGACTAAGCCATGGCTATGTTTGAAGGCAGAATTTGGTACATTCTAGTATTGAATCCATGCCTGTTTAACCTGAAAGGTAGCACTGGGTTTCTAAGTCTTGGGTGAATGCTTGCAAAATCCACTACTGATGCATTTAGAAATGGATATCAGCTGCTTGCTACACATCTTCACAATAATGCTCTAATTGCCTCAATATCTATCTTAGAGAATTCTACTTGCAAAAGGAAGGTGGGAAGGTTTTAGTTGAAAACTCAGAGTTTCATTTTACTTTGAGTTTTTTAAAATTTTCCCTTTCAGTTAATCTATTGGCAACTGGCATCCTGACCCTGTGAGAATTAAAAACCAGTCCAATGGACATTGCATTTCTTGGTTTGAAAGCAAAGACAAGGCTCTGTGCCTTGTGATCGAGTGCTGGGCTGGACAATGGAAGTAAGTCCCTGCAAACTCTGGAACTGACCTTTGTTTTGCGTAATAAATCTTGAGGTTTTTTTTCTGCTGCTGTGTGACAGTAATCTAGTTGGAAACTGAAAGGTGGACAGTATATCATGACTGGTTTAGTTGAACAAGACCACAAATTGCAAGCTGAATTTGAATTAACTTGGGGGATTGAGCCTCAGTGCAGAGGTGAGGAAAAAGCTGAGTTAGGGAACAAAGCAAAGACAATTGATTTCACTTGGTGTGTCTAAATGTAAACAGAACAGAAACACCTTGACTTGTCCCAGGACTGCTGTCAGGACAAAGTGTAGCTTCAAGTGTCCTTTCCCCTGCTGAGGGAACATGGGAATATTTCCATTTCTCTTTAGCTCATTTGTGTTGCACATACGGTGTGGGATTCATGTGCCTTAGCTTCAATCACAAAGTTAAACATCTAGTGAAGAAATGAGTGAAGGAAAAGTTCCAAAGGTCTTTCTGTATCTTATGAGCTATTTTAGAATGGGACATGCAGCACCTTTGGAGTTTTCTGTCTCTACATATGAAGGGTGTGATGTGGAGTGATGATTAACTTTGAAATAGATGAGGTTAGGTGAGATAAATCCTATCAACAGAGAATTTTGCATTAAAAGAATTTGCATGAAAACAGTTATCCCAAATCTTTCTCAAACAAGATCAGCCAAGCATCCAGCAGTGCTGCTGAGAGCTATCAGAGCTGAGGGAAAGCTATTTTTGCTCAGCTATGTACGTCCTCACTGTCCTCAAATGCAGAAGAGACAGTCTGGCATTATCCAAGCAGGAGAGCGATTGTGACAGTCAGGTAAAGAGCGTGACCTGTGGTACTAAATGTGTGAAAAAGATTAATAAATCAGATGTTTTAATCTAGTGGTTTCAGTATAGGGGAGGGGAACAAGTATCATCATGACACTTACAGGTTAGTGTTGACAGTATATTTAAAGGTGTGTGTAAACAGGTGGGTTTTTGGACTCATGCACAGGCCTGCTTCCTTGCTTTTGGAAGGTGTTTCACAAAGTAACATTTGGATTAGATTTTAAAATTTATTTGGAAGAGAACAATGCACTGGTTGTGAATTATTCATTGAAAGCGAAGCTTTACAAATTGTATTGCCATGTTGCAAGTGAAATTAAAAGGATGCATAAAGGTATTGCCAGAGAATTATACAACCTCGGGTGGATGCGTGGTTGGTGCGAAATGCTGAAGAATCTTCCGCTTGGCCCTGAGGCAGCAGAGGTGGCTGAAGGAGCTGGTTGTTGCTGTACCCCAGCCAGGCAAATCACATTTTCAATATGCCTGGAACAGCTCTAAGTTGTGTCTGTAGCTGAACTGACTCCTTGATGTCTGGGGCATATGGAATTAAAAGTATGGAATAAAACCCTGTTTAGCACCTCATTCTGCTCTGTGCTAGACATAATAACATGGTAGGAGCAGATTTGATAATCTGCATATTTTATATGTGATATATTGGCTTTGTGCAGCCTTTTGAGCACTGAAGGACTTGGTAGAAGACAAATGTGTTATCTTCTTCATATGGAGTCTTCCTTACATGCCCTGGCAGTCTCCAGATGCCATAATTAAATATAGTGTTGGCCTAGTTAGGTAGAAATGCATCTAATTACTCCAGGATTGTCTTAGCCAGTGTCATACAATGTGTGAATTTCATATACTTTAATCCATTTACAGTTTCATTTCTGTTTGTCCATCACTGTGCCAAGCTGAACTCTTGTTGCTTCAAAAAACCAGCTAGCACTCTAACAACAATCAACCTGAATATCTGCCAGTTTTAAATGAATGTAAGTGGGTAATTGAAGTTATTTGTGATAATTGCATATGCTAAGCTTTTAATTTATTTTTATCCTTTATTTATAATTTCTGCTTTGATTTTGCTTTGCTGCACTTGGTGTGGCTCAGCATTGTCTGGCTGGGTTGCAGTGGAATGCGATAGTAGTCACAGAGTGGTTAATTTTTGTATGGCATTAGTTGCAAGATTGATACCTGTCTTAAGCCGCAAGCACTAGGAACTCGAATATCAAGATAACAGGCACTAAATAATTTTTGGTGCATCTTAGTCACAGCAACAGCAATTTTAGTGATAAAATTTCCTAGATAATACCTCACAGCTGAGGAGAATGACCCAAGGTATAAAATATGCTGCTGGGCTTTCTGAAAGAGGAAACCTTCTGTGTGTTTGTGTGTCCTCATGCTCAAGGATTAAACCAGCCAAACTGCCAGTCCGGTGTCATTGTCCTGTCAAAAGCCTTGTGTGTTTCTGACAGGAGCAAATATTCCTCCAAGGTCAGCATCTGTGCCTGATGCTTCTCCAAGCGTTATGGCAGTTATGCAAAGCTTTTTGCGATAAAACACCGAGATTTGGAAGCCTGTTTGCACATCGGGGATTCATTGCTGTCTGATGGGTTTGGGCATGGGAAATAATAGTGAGGCTAAGGAACAGCATCAAATACTCTCTCTTGGCTTCTTTACCTTCTCCACTAAATGAGATGTGAAAGGAGCAAACCCCAGAACTCTGAGGGAAGTAAGGAGGACCTGCAGCAGAATTAGCACCATGCCAGAATATTACCTAAGCTCACTTAATGTTAATAAATCTTGTTCTTTCTCAAAGCAGCCCGACGTTTTCAGAAGTTTTCAAAGCACCTGCAGCCTTACAGATTTTCTGGAGAGGAAAACCCCTTTTTCACATCTGAAATGCACCCCAAAATGGGGAAGTCATAGGAAGGTACCTGGGTAATGTTTTTAAAGTTTAGTGATCTCTTGCTGAGTGCTCCCACATGCACAGCGTGGGCTTCTCACGGAGAAGCCAGTGAAGAAAATTGCTCTGATGATGGAAACACAATCTCCTTTCTCTCTCAGGAATATTTTCAACTGCTGAACTATGTTTAAATAGTTATCTGGCAGCACTTTAGGAAATATTTTTGGCATATTCACAGCTCAATTGCTGTAAATTTTGATTGGAAATGAGACATGCAAATCAATAGTAAGGTTATTATAATTGCACTGAATATTTCACCTGAAGAAGGGTAACTATTGATATTTGTAACTGTTTTCTGTACACAGAAAACTGATGTTTCAGTGTACAGAATGCTGCTGGTTTTTAGTTGGTAATGTACCAGAAATCTTGCTACAAAATATGAAAGAAATAAGGTTTTAAAAACAGGCATAAGTTTCCTTTATTTTTGTCTGCTATTTTTCTTAACAAAATTAATTATATTTGATTAAGATAGAAATCTTGGTTATAATTCCATACGTAGGAGTCAGAGAGACAAGCCTGTTAGTTACACAAATTATTATTGTTATTTTTTTTCTTCCAAAACACATCTCCAATCAACCTCAAAGTCATATTCAAGTTTTTTAGGAACCTCAAACAGATCTGATGCCATGGGAAATAATGAGAAAGTTCATTAGGGCTCAGGGCTATTTTTTGCAGTTAGTTGAATGCATTTAATGCTGGAATATAAGAGCAGCCTACAGGTTTATCTGCACTTCTTTAATGACTGTGATATCCCAGTGCATTTTTTGAAATGAAATGTTATTATATTGATATTATTGAACATACACTATTTATGTTATGGACTGAGATGGTACCTAGCTGACACTAGTTATAATTAAATTAGGGCTGTCTTCTATCCTGTTTTCTGATTTGTAGCAGTTTGGTTTGCAGAAGAGCAATTTCAAGAAGCATTTCTGGTTTTATGTGCTGCTGTTGGTCTGTCTTAGAAAAATAGAAAAAGAAACAATGAAATATAAATTGTTTATAAGGTTTCATAGCTGAAAAGAGAGAAGGTCATAACTTCAGTCAGCATTTGTGGATAAAGATTAGTAACCCTCCACAGTTCAGGAGTTCAGATACTGTTTCAAATTTGATTATGCTTATGAATCTATTTAATTTAACTTCAAAATGTTCTAATGAAAGATGATAGTATGATTCTAATGAAAGAGAATCATTAAGTAGTAATCTAAAACCTTTAAAAAGTACATGAAAAGAGAAAATAGCTCAGAAGCTAAAATAACTACCCTACCTTCTGGATGTTTGTGTGATGTTTTTTTCTTGGAAACGCTATTTGCATCTTTTATTTTCATCTTTCTTTCCATTTCTCTTCTTTTTCCGCCTTATTTTTTGTTGGATTCTTTTTCTGCCTCACCCATTCTGTTTCACCTTTCCTTTCCTCTATCTATAACAACCTAACTTGAAAGAGAATTTATCTGGGAATATCACTTCACTGAAATTATAATATCATTTGTCAGAAAATTACCCTGTTCAGAGATCGTTCAGTGATTTATTAAAAAAAAAAATACTGTGAGGTAACAAACATGTATTGTTCATCTCTCAGCTTTTTCTATGTTATTTGTGATATCAGTGCCACTGAATATACCAAACATTGACCTTATGGTTTGGTGAACATTTGAGGGTTTTTGTTGATATGTTATTTGTTCATCTTCTGCTTCATGCCCTGTTTTTATCCAGGTTCCATTGTGATACTCTGGGTCAGGCAGTTCATCTTTCTCACGTTCATGTGTATTGGGAAAGTTCTAAGGATTAGTTCCTTAACTGGGGGAATATCAATAGAGTTGTGCCCTAGAACATTATAATTGTTTTATCTAAAGATTATGTGCTGCCCTTGACCTGCCTGTTCATGTGAACATAGACACTTTTCCACATTTAGGACTAAATTCTTCTAAAAACAATCTTGAATGGTGTAGCTGTACCAGTTCTCACTCTGTGTTCATAATTCATTCCATGTAATGGGATGTAAGTGCATGCAGATAACTCACAGCTCCCTTCAGGATAACCACAGCTTGGGAAGCATTTACTTGCTACAGCAAGGATTTGAGAGTATGGTTACTCAAAGGAAAACATATTGGCGTTTGTATTAAGAGTGTCATTATAAACTATTAAGCTAAAATTGCTAATCATGCTAATGCTGAGAATCATCACTAGATAACTGCTCAGTCATTAAAATATTTTAAAACTGGTTTTCTTTCCTCCATATAAAAATGTTGCAGTATTACATGTGGTTTTTATATTTCTGCCTGCAGAGTGCTAAGGAATTTTTTCCATCATGCTTCATCCCTTTGAGGACTTCTTTAAAAAAAATCCAACCAACCCCCCCCCAAAAACACAACAAAAACCCATGAAACATTTGCATTCAATTTCTTCATTCTGATATAATTTGTGTATATCCACTAATACATCATTTTGTGGAGTTGGGCTTATTATTGGCTTCCCTTTTCTGTAATTCTCCCGGATTTCTCATGGTCTCCTTCATAATGGTGTTGAGATACTTAAAGCAAATTGTGGTTAGGGACTGACACATAGAAAATGCAGCATATGCTTGTATTTTTTTCATTTCATGTACCAAAAGTTTAATTTTTTATTTAGCTTTGTGAGGGCAAAGCACAAAGTGTGCTTACATATTTGCTTCTACAGCTTCAAGTAAAATTTCGTATCAGTAGACACTTCACTTCTTTGTCATTGCGTTTCTTGTAGAGAATGTTGCTGAAATGTACATTAAAAAAAGAAACAACTGAAATCTTAATGAATAATTCAATAAAATACCAAGCAGTACTTCTCATTTCTGAGCTGCCCTTGTAACCAGATGTTTCTACTATTACCCATCTTATGCTTCTCAAGTTATTTCTTACATGTGGGGATAAATCTTAGTTTAAATTTATTTCACTGAGGCAAAAATGTAATTGAAACACATTGGGATCAATACAAACTATATGAGAAGCCATGAATTATTTTTCTAGCCTGCTAGGTACTAATATCTGATATCACTGGTATCTCATGAAACACAACAATAATTTTTCTTTTGATGAGTAAGTAAATATTTCAGCACAGAAAGAAAAACATGTTTTTCTTTTCCTTCTATTCTTTTCTGTATAAAGAATTTTTTGATCCTTCTTTCACTTTTTTTCTCTCAAACTCATCAGTCATGAACTTTTGTATCAGGTGAGCACAGAGTAGCTCACCTGGCTTTATTATAAAGGAAAACACATCTGCAGTAACTCATTGAATTAGAGTAGTTATTTTACAGAAAAGGCCTTTTCCATACTTGAAAAATAAGGGCTAAATTTGTAAAATCCTTTCAGTAGGTCGCTAGCATGCTAAATAAAGATGGGCTTCTGAGAATGTTTAAACGTGCACGGATTTGTTTCAGTTGATGTAAGGCTTCTCCCTCAGAGGAGAAAATCTGTGTTTCTTCCCTTTTTAGGTTCTAAGGAAAAAAAAATTGTGGCTCAAATGAACGTTCATTTGTGTTTCGCATTGCAAGGTCTGTTCTTAGCTCTGTTCAAATGGTACAGGACTATTGGGAACAACTGCACAGAAGTTCACTGTTTCATATGGAATGTTTTTGCATGGCTCCCCCTCTGCAGTGGATTGGGATGTGTTGGTATTCATGGGTTCTTTTACCCCCGTACGTGGAAAGGTGAGCTTGGACATTTTGCCAGTTCAGTTCTGGTTTGATTTGCCCAGCACTGGAACCATCTCAGTTCAGTTCCAGTTTGGGTCAAAAGGGTTTGCTGTGACCTGCTGGGCTGTCATGGGACGAGATGTTTAAAGCTGGAACCAGTGAAATGTCCAGGGTGTACTCCCAGCCCAGGGCTCTGGGAAGGTGGCCCCTTGCTGCTCTGTACCAGCCGAGGTATCAAGAGTATTTCCAGTTTTTAATTGCATGTTGGAGATTGTAATTCCGCACCAAAGAAAAGGTGTGGAGGGCCTCCCCACGGGGTGTGCAGGGATGGCGCAGAAGCCCAGCAGAAGCCCGAGGGTTTTGGGGCTTGTGCTTGCTGTGGGTGAGAGGGAGATGGGATGGACAGTGAAGGAAGGCGGGGAATTGCTGCTGCTCCTCGCAGCCCTCTGAGCACAAACCCTCCCTGCAGCCACTGCGGCTCTGCTTAAACTGTCAGCGTTCTGCGCAACCATTTGTTCTGCATTGGCAACCAGAAATATTTTTCTTGGTTCAGCTTCCATTATAGCTCAAAGTGTATAGCAATCAATATGAATTCTGATTTCATTTTGATTTATGTCCAAAGACTTGATAAATGTGCAAACTCTTATGAAAAGGGAGAAAAAAATGTGTACATGGCTGCGTACCATTAATGAGAATCTGGACCTTGCTTTGTGATGTAAAATATTTGAAAATATCTATGTGTACCAGTGTCTGATACAGCAAAGAAAATAGAAGTCATCTAGAGAGTATTTGTTTGATTTTGGGATGTACGTACATGTTCAGATAGATTAAATGAAAACTAGGAGTCCCTTCTGTGGTTAAAATACTCTGAAGTACAAAGAACCCTGAGTACAACCTTAGAAAAGGTATAATGTCATTTCCCAATAGAATATCTGCAGCAAATCCCTCTATGAATTAAATGGCCCAAGTAGCTGTGTTTTGGTGCAACCATGTTTTTTTCCTGTCAGATGATAATGGTGAGGAACAATAACTACTACAGGGAGTTCTGGATATTGCTAAGAGGACAAAAATACTACGAAATTGCTGCCGTTCAGTAAATGTTACTTCTGTAATTGCAGGAAAATCTTGTGATTATGTACCATGTTAAGGTAGTATTTCAATCTGCTTGGTAAACAAACCTAGTCTCTATTTTTCTTGTCCTTTATAGTTGATGTGTAATTTGGAAATTCATTTTTATGTCAGTTTCTTGAAATCAAGTGCATTATTAGGAAATATCTCTTATTTTAATGTTAAGGAAGATTTGAAAAGGGTTCCTATGTGCAAAATAAAGTCCAGTGTGAAATCAACTTTATTTTTGTTTTCTCAAAAATCATTTCAGAATGGGACCTGCAGGAAGCAGAGCACTAGTGGAAAAAGTGTCCTTTTTATTTCTTTATTCATTAATAGTTGAGCAGTTTTGAGAGTGTTGTACCACCAACAGTGGGTACTGAGGGTTTAAAAAACTTTTTTTTTAAAATCTGTATCATTTATTTCTATTCAATAAAGTATGAGAGCAGATAAATTGCACAGTGCTCAAAAAAATCTCTGCTTTTATACCATGTTATAGAATCATTATCCATTATTTCAAAAACACACCTTTTTTTTTTTTCAGCGTCTTGTTGAAGCTGCAGAAGATGCTTACCTGAAACATGAATTTGATGCTGACTTACAGGTAGTAAATAATTACTTTCTTGACTGTTTTTCATCCGAGTTTGTGTAATAGTTTAAACAATAGCTCGCTTGAAGAGCTGCTGTAGAAAGCCAAGCATGTGAGTAATACAAGGATGCTGATTACAGAAAATGGAATTAATGAAGGCTGGCTCAGTATTTTGACAGGTTATGTACTTAGTGCTTGTGTGTTGGGACACCGAGCAGGTGGATTTTTCTCTTTCAGAGATTTCATTTAAATTCCCTTGCATATCTGTGTAGGTCACAATTTTAAACACAGCAATTAGCCTCGTGTTGTGTCGCTGCAGTGTGCTGGTAAGGAATTGCTCTGCAGAGAGCCGAATTTGCAGATGGGGTGGGACACACAGGGATGGGATTAAGTATGACCTTGATTTGTGCAAGTGGTTTGTGTTTGGATCTGTGTCTAGAGCAGATGCTGGTTTTCCTCTTTTCTAGGAGCCATTAGAGCTGCACCACTGTCGTGTGTTGCCCTCAGGAATAACACAGGAGGGAGCAGCACCGTGGCAGCTCACAGCTAAAAATGTTTAAAAGAAAAGCCTTTGCCTAAATAAGACACATAATTAAAAAAAAAAAAAAAAAGGTTGATATTAGAAACCGAGTAATTTAACCTGACATTGAAAGTTTAACAGAAAGTCTTACTCACTCACTCACCTCCTTACCTTTAACTGAATTCCTATATCCATGATTTCTCAAATGCCATGTTAGGTGGAGTTTTGGCTACTTTGCCTCTACCTAGTTTTAATTTGAAAACCTTCTGTGAATGTTTGCCATAAGTCTATTTAAATTTTGGGATTAAAGAATTAAAGGAAACAGAGACTTTTTCCATAGACATTTTCCCATACATGTGTCTAAGAAATAAACAGATCTGTTAAGTTCTGTTTTCAGATTTTGCCATGGTTACTTCCGGTAATCACAAACCACTTTATTTTAATGAAAATATGATGCAAATCACTGATTTCTCTGCAGAAAGGAAGAAAAAATAGAGTCAGCTTATCAGAGCCAAGCATAAAAAATTTGAGTTTAGAAGGCTGTGATACTGAGATCTCTCAGCCCAGGTTGGAGTAAGGATAAAACGAGCACACTGAAAATGATAATTCACATTATTTTTGTATATTCGAGGAGCGCTGGGTTCTGTATTCAAATGCTTTAGAGTTCTATTGCACTCCAGCCTTGCAGAGGTGTGCTGCGTTTCATTTTGTTGAACTTTATGCCTTGGAGAAATAGGAACTATTGTCTGAATAAATCAGAAACACACTTTATAGAAGATGTTTTAGAGGGCTACAGTAAATGCTTCTTCACTGCAGGACAGTTCTCACTTTGACAAAGTCCTTCATTTGCCGAGGCTCTGGCGATATTAACACTTTCAGGAAGCCAGTTAAAAGCCATTTGTGTCAGCAGCATTAACAGGACAATCAAATCTTTGTGTGGAGCTCTGTTGTTTATTACTGTCACGGTCCATTAAAGCTAATCAATTGTTAATCTTGGTTTCAGCGACCCCTTTGCAACCCTTGCTGGGTGATTGTTGTTCTTTATCAAAAATCTCGTAATACCATCTGCTCAATATAAAGTAATGGCCGAGATGATTTGATAGTGTACATTCAAGTGGAGGGGGACAGAAGGCTTGTATAACGTACAGTGTATACAATTCTGCTATTAAAGAGGGATTTTTTGGCATTTGTATTGCTTTGGCCAACGTGTGGAAGACAGGATTAAATGCTTTGAATTAGTGATATGTGATATAGCACCAGTCTGTGCTCTTTGTGCTCAGATATTCTGGAAATTCAGAAAGCACATAAAGGAAGTGCTTTTCTGCTTTTTATTTGTCCAACATCACCTTCTGTGTCTTGAGGACAGCATAGATAGTATTGTTTTAGTACATAAAAATGATAAAGGGGAGAAATAAGATTGTATTAATATTTTTATTGACTGTAGAAAAGCACCAACTTAGAGAAAATAATAACTGTGAGAGTTCACCTTTTAGACTGCTGGTATTCTCTTCAGCAATGCTGAGACTGTATTACTTGGTTAGACTAGACTTGATCCCTTCTGGGCATTTTTCTTAGTAACATTATTAGTTTTGTCCTTAGTTATCCAATAGGTATTCTAATCAATATACTGTAATTCTGTGTAATGGTCTAAGCACTCAACTATCTATCCCTGGACTAGAATCTATTGGCACCACCAACCTTGTAGTTAAAAATAAAATTCCCAGAGAATTAAAAGGAATAAATCAAAATGGGTGATGTGATGTTTAACTCATCAGCATTATACACTGCATGTTTGAGTAATGGCCAAACCATGAATTACTGAAAGCAGTCTTTAAAGATTTAACCTGCAATATTTGGGGTTTGGGTGATTCTTTTTTTTTTTCTGTTAGGGATATGAGGTTATAAGGATATAACCATCTAAATGCTACTTATATTTGAATCTCAGTCCAGGGTTTTCTTACCTCACGGATATGGGTGCAAGTCATTCCGTGTTATTAAATACTATTTTCAAATTTATAAGTGGAATATCTTTAGTCACACCTAATGTATTTGGGGATGTAAATTAAGTTACCATTTTTATTACTACAGAAAGTTGCCCTGTCACAATATATTCACAGGTGTAAAGAATTGCTCCTCTTCTGTCTTCCTTTATATGAGAATGTCTGTGCTCACCTTTGTTTAAAATGAAGCCATTCCCTTTATTTTGGTGACTTTAACATAACAGAAAAACCCCCAGCAAAGAGGTCAACTGCCAAACTCATGTACCCAGCAAGAGTTTGGCTGTTGCAGGTTTTGAAGTGATTCTACAATCATCCTTTAGTTTTCTTGGCTTAGCTGTTTGCCAGAGAAAAACCTGTGGAGAAACATAATAGAGGGGATAACATCTTCTTTTAGGAGAGACGATCTTTGGAAAAAAAAAATCAAATAATTTATAATTATTGTTAGCTGAAATTTGATCTCCCAGTCTTTTACTACCTCTGTGCTTGGGTGTTTCCTAAGATGTGAACTGCCTTGTTATGGCTCACAGAAACACTGCGGGGAATTTGGTGTTGTGGGGAATTTGGTGTTCAGACCCATGAAGAGGCTCTGAAGTGGAAAACTCTTCCCTGGATCTGTCATGTACCTAAGAATTTGTTGCATACGCAGCTGATACGACCACAGAGGTGTTTAGAGGCTCTCTCCTCCCACCACATTTCATCAAACCTCTGGAAACTGGACAGATTTTGAAGGGTAAAAGTGCACCAATGTGATAGGCACTGCTGCTCTCCTGCAGTGGGTGACCAGGCACCCTCAGCCTGCAGCCACGGGGCCGGGGCGGCTCCCGAGCCCTGGGCACGCTGCGCCGCCCATGGGACTGTGACTGAGCTCCGTGCGCACAGACCTGCGCTGGCACCATCGGGACAGAGGGAGGGGAGGATCCCTCTCCCGGGGTTGGAGCATTTCTGGGGTTCCATAATCTCAGGAGGTGGATGCTCAGTGGTGGGAGTGGTGCTGGAGTTCTCAACACGTCAGTAATAATAACTTGTGCTTTGTTTCTTACAAACAAAAAACCCTCATCAATTTTAGAATAAAGATTTATAATATTTAGTTCTTATCCAATTTTTTTACTTCTGACCCCAGTGACAGGAGGAAGTAATATAAAATTTTGTCATGACTACTTGTTCGTTTGCTGACTGATTTCACTACAAATACACATCTGCAGGGTAGTTCTTTTATTTTCTCTGTGTTAATTAAGTTCATTAGTTCATTTGCTTTACATTCCTGCTGAGTTTTCTCTGCATGTGTGTGATGTGATGATAAAAAAGCAAGGTTATTTCTTTCTACTAGAATCAGAGCTGGTGCACAGTTGATGTACTGGCATTACCAGGTTTTACTTTTCTGATTGTTGTAGTTTTACTTCCTGCATAAGATTGGAGAGATTCAAGTACCAATATGTTAAGATGGTTGACCTTATTTCAGTTTTATGTCTGAAGACTAGAAGAGGATTAATCAAATCGTTTTTAGGAAAAGATTAGTTTCTTTTAAAAATACTCCTAAAGTTAATTTAGTGGGATAAAAAAAGGAATACTGGTGCAAGGCTGTTTTTCATTATTCATTTTTCTAAGATCCATAACATATGGCTCAGCCGTAAGGAAAAGGTTTGCAAAACTATACCAGAATTAGGTACCTGTCTGCCAGATTTTGCTGTCTGTTAACTCCAAATTACATTTCGTGTCCTTGAAAAATCACATCCTTACTCTCAGACTATGTGTGTTGGCTGCATTAAAAAATCTTGTGAAATCAGCAGATGGGGAGTTAAGGGGTTTCCAGTGGTTTACACGTGTGAACAGTGTACTTTTTTATACATATTTTGAAAATCTACAAAAAGTAAGACTTCAGATGTTTAGGAGAAAGCACGAATAGTAAAAGAGGACTGAGGAACACAATTAGTCCAGCTCATGTGGTTTATAGCTTCTGGGTCTAATCCTCCAACTGTTAATATTACTCAATAGTTTATTCTTCAAGGGGAGCTACTGGACTTTTGCTAATTGTGAAATTTAGCTGTTAGCTATAGAGCTTAAATATAGATATACAATCAGAACTTAAATTGCTGCTACTTTTAAAAAAAATCTGACCTAAATGTTTATTTAGTATAATGATACCAGGCAAAAATTTATAATGATGGATTGTTAAATGCTTAGGGATTTAATCAAAATTTAAACAAATAGACGATGATTACATTGACATCAGGTACTGGAATATACAAGGACGAAAGATAATTGAGAACAGCTATTCCACATAATCTTATTAAACTCCTATTATAACACATGCATTACTTTTATGTTAGTATTTCAGACAAGTCTGTTTGCATATTATCTCACTAATATTGCACGAGGCCCATGATAACTAGATTTACAGTCTGTTAATATTTTTCCGGCTGTTGGAATAATGTCCACTAATCTGAAGTCAGCTCTTGAAGGGTCCTGAACATCCACAATGGGAAAGGGAAGCCTGTTGGACTTCAAGCACTTGTAAACAACAATTGAAATGACTTTTTTAAAAGTGCATTGAAAATAGCAGTGCAGCATCTGAAGTTTGATGTGCTTCATCGATTATTTATCCAAGCTGCTTATTTTCTAAATCAGAAATCAGTCTGTGTAAACTCTGAGCCTGGAAAAAGCCTAAATTCCTTTCTAGACTTCTGCAGGTCCAAGTGCTCTCAGCTCTGTTTGGGTGGGATGGGGACGCTGCAGCTGGAGCTTGCGTTAAGGCAGGAGGAGAAAGAGGTCCTTGGTTCACATCAATCTAAACTGTAAACTTCTTGAGGCCCCGCACAACTCCTGCAGAGGTAGCTGCAGAGCACTACAGTTTATTCATCTGTAAAATCTGCCTCTGGAGCTCTTTGCTGAGGTGCCTCACACAGGATCTGTTCTCAAGGGGTTTGTCTCCATCTCACTTTGACACTCGGGGTCTCTGTGGTTTTGTTCATCCAGCTGGAGGCAGAGTTTGGATGCAGCTAGGATGGAGAAATGCTGCCAGGACCTGCAGAGGTGTGGTTCTTATTTTGAATAGCTTGAATTTTTCCATACTGATTAAAAGATAAGGGAGATCAAGGAAAGATGGTAAGCATGGAATTCAGAATGTCCTTAAAAACCAACTGCATCACCGAAGGCCCAAACTCTTAAGAATTACAGTGCAGTTTGACGGCTAAAAGGAAAGAAAAAGTGAACAGAAATGTGAGTGTCTAGTGAGCTAATGAGCTACAAGACACAGCAGGCCATACTTAAATCACAAAAGCATCTGTTAGAGTTTTTATTTGGTGTTAGTTTTGCTTTTGGTATTTTTTTCTTTCATAAAATACTTCAATTTTTTTTTCTGAAAGAGATAAAAGGTTAGTCTTTGCAGTTCTTAGTTTTCTATTATTCTTATTGATTTCTGTGAGCTCAAATTAAGGACTTCCTAACTGCTCTAATACTGCAACAAATTGATTTTCAGATTTTTAGCCCTTTCAGTTCAGAGCATTTTAGCTTGTCTACACTTTCCTATTTATTTGTTGAGGTTGGCATGAGGAAAACTGAAATGACTATGAAACTATCGAGACATCAGTGAGTTCAGATGTAACTGGTTAAAAAATGTAGCAGAGTTCATGCACAAAGTAATCTTCAGAGGAAGACTTCCACTTGGCCTTCACTCTGCTCGCATGGCAGGGATTAAGTATCAGAAAGAGAGTACAGAGAAAGAGGGGCACATTTTTGGTTATTTTAATTTCAAAACTTTTGTGTCTTCTGCCTCTGTTACAAGCGAAGAGAGAAAGAGAAACAAGGGTCTGTGAAGCCAGGCTAGCAATATTTTAGCACATCTCCTAATGATGAATGACTTCATTATTTTTTACACTTTGGAGTTTTGTAGTTTGGGTTTTTTTGAGCACTGAGGGAATATTTTTGATGTTTTAAGACAATTATGATCACTGGATAATTTCTGTTACTTTTCCTTCCTCCACACATTTATCTTTCTAAGAACTATATTCTCTCACTACAAACAAATCAAATGTAAATCACTAGAGGGATTTTATTTTTGTTTGTTCGTAATTTCTGCTGACAAGGAGTGACTTTGAGCACAGCAGAGCAGAGTTTAACTCGCTGTCTCAGAAGCAGAGGTGTAGGAGGGATGATTTTTCAGCAATTTTGTAATTTTGGTGCTGCTCTGCCTTGTATAAGGGACCCACCCAAAAAGAATAGTAATTATCTGCCTGTCCGGTTCAAGAGCTGTCCTGCCTACACAGGGCTTGACAGCAGAGGAACCAGCAGCTCTGGTCTGAATTTGTTGCTGCAAATAATGGGCTCTGCTTCTGAGGAAGTTTGGCACGGATTTCTGGAGATTGGTTCTTCTCCCTGCAGATGCAGGACTCGTCCTGTTGGTACCCTTAAGCCAGAAGTAGTTTCGAGACGTTTCTGGATTTATTCTTGCCAGCCTCTCTAGGAACAGCAGTCTCTATCTGAAGTGTGTGAGGTGTGTGTGAAGAACACTCTATAAATTCAGTTCTACCCATCAAATATGGACGCAGTGCTTTTTGCCTGGTGATACCTGCTGTAAATAATTACAGAAATCTGAAACTGTGAGTTGTCAAAGAACTGTATGACTAGGCTAATAATGCTCTTTTCCTGAGATTTTTCCTTTTATGCTTATTTGGCCCTTTATTATGTTTGCTTGCTACCAGAAATGAGAAGGAAATAGCTTTCTCATCCCATGAGTGTTTTTCAAAATTTCAAGTTCTCTGATTAAACATTGAGATACCCCAAAGGTTTTCCTGAGCAAGAGAAACCTCCGCTTCGGAGCAACTCATAATCACATAGGTGGGGCTCTCAGGATATGAGCAACCTGTTCAAGTTGCTTCTCTAGTGAATATGAATTATTTGTATTATGTGAAATAATTCAGCAGAAGAGTTAGTGAGACACTCATCTCAGAAAAGCCTGATGGATGGGGCAGTAATTTTGGATCTCAGAGGCTCTAGTCTGAGTGTCTCTCCTACTTGATTCGGAGGATAGCTTTGAACTGCAGTATAAATCTTTTCCTCTCTGGCACAATTCTGCAAAAAAGAAATGTCTTTTCCAAAACTAAGAAGATTAGAGGTCACATCTAACAGCACCAATGAGATGGAATAGAAAGTATTTACATACAAATAGTACCTATAGTTTTATGTCTCCCATTCTCAAGTCATTAAGTACCTCCAGGTTGCTTTTTTAATGCTCTTTGTATACATCTTGTAAGTATTAGAGACATGTTTAAAAGAACTAAAACTTAGATTTTTGCATATTTACACAAACTCATAGGTTTTATAAATAAATTCTATTTAGAATTGTGATAAAACAATTTGTTGTTTGCAACATGGAATTCTTTCCTTTATTGTTTTTGCAAGGCAATTCTTTAACTTATTCTGATAGAACAGACAGCAGAATAAACAAGTATTGTTCAGATAAGGGGATTATGATGTACCAGAACAAACCAGTGACACGAATACAGATATGTTCATTTTCAAACAGGTAAGAGGGAGAAAAACAAAAAGGAGAGACAGTATGAAATGAGCGTTTAGCAGAAAATCAATGACAGTACTTAATGCAGCCTTAAAATTGGAGTGAAATTTGTCATATCAAACTGGGAGTGAGTGTAAGCTTGCAAGAACTTTACCTTAGGCTCCAAAACAATCTACTCTTTCAAAATGCCCAACATTCCTTCCAAGACTGCCCAAACCAGAATAGCTCCTGCCGGTGTTTTTGCCAGTCAGAATAGCGTGTGTACCATGCGTGCCACAGTTTACAATTGAGCAGCTGGAGGCTTTCCTGCATTTCAAAGCAGACTGTCCTTTGGGAAGAGGTGATCCCACCCCACCCCAGGCCCCTGCACCAGCAGGCAGAACAGGTTAAGCAGGACAAACTTTGTTTTGTGAAAGAAAGGATGTGGAGGATGCAGAAGAAAGCAGAAACACTGCAGAAAAAGGTTAGGTGTCAGAAGACTGTAAAGTGCAGGGAAGAAGGCTGGAGAAGGAGAAATACCTAAATAGTGTGTAAAGGCAAAGCTGTTAAGTGTTAATATCTTAGTGTTTCAGGAGTACTGACAGTAATCTTTTTGCAAGTCTCTCTAAGAGCCATTACCTTTGCTTATAGTGAGGCTAAAATGGAGAAACCATTTCCAACTACTTAAAAAAACCCTCTAGCGAGAGCAGAAGAGTAGGTAACATTCAAACAAAACTTTAAAACAGGTTTCAGAGATGTCAAGCAAAACAAGTATGCACAGAGAGTGAGGGAGAAACGCTGCATAGATGAGAGAAAAAGATCACAATGTTATTGAACAGCATACACTCCTTGAGATTGCTGTAAACCTTGGAGAACTTGGCTTATCGCTGTCAGAGCAGACAGAGATGATGTGTTTAATAACGTGTCTCTCGTAGATGTTTATGGGCCTATCAATTTCCAATTCTAAGCAACCAAGAAAGCAGCTAAAGAGCCAGAGAAATGACATACAAGGTGAAGTTAGAGTTGCCAGTCCTTAATGTTTGGAATATTGGCGATAGCAAACAGGAATTCGATGTTGAAATTCATTTCATAGTAGGCAGTTTTTTTGACTTCTTTTGTTCAGACTTGTGGCCTCGAAAGTAGTGGACATCCCTCTTCACAGAAGAAAAAAAGCTTGTCACCTTCTGAAAATGCTTTTTAATTAGCTTTTAGCTTTGTGCTGCAGATAAGGTCAGCAGAACTCTGAGCCCTGGGCCTTTGCCCTGCCCTCAGCACTGAGCAGGGCTCACACTGAGAGTCAGATTTACTCCTACATTCCCAGTCCTGTCAAGATCTCGAAGAATGTTTTAACAAACTGACTCTCCTTGGTTTAAGTGATGCCAAAGGCAAGTGACAGATCTGGGGAATTTGATCCTATCAAGATTCATTTTGAAAAATGCTGCTTTAGCTTAGCTTTCCTTTATCCATGGGTATTCAGTACATATCAGACAGCACAAGGAGGAGGTGATGTACAGGGTTTGTTGTTTTCTGGTTTGTTAAAACTTCTTCAAAGGCACACAGAGTCTGTCATCAAAGCTGTGTGTCTGAGATGTGTATTCTGCCAGGATCATGTGTTTTCTGAGTTCTCTGGAAAGTATATTTAAAAAAAATCTATTTGAAACCTCTATTTAATTCAGTATGTACTTGTATTTCTATCAGAAAATAAATGTAGGTACGGGATGTTGAAAGTGCAAGATGTTGAGGTGCTTAGGGGAACAGGCAGTGCTGGAGTTAATGCTTTTATTTATAAGGCTCATTGGTCAGTGATACTGAGCTCTCCTCCAGGAAAAAAGATCCTTAATTCACTCTTAAAAAATTCAATGCCCTATTGTTCTCACTTTTCTGAAGTCACTGTTTATAACATTGCTCTCCTCTCCCCTCTGAGGAATAATATAATTTATTGGAGCAGTTCATTCATAGTCTATGTGATATCTATCTTTTGGGACAGAGATACCTTTATCATGATGTACACACTGTTAACTTCAAACTCTTCCTGTTTGCTTTATGTGCAAGGGTTCGTAATCAGGAATATTTATGCATCCTGGTACCCAGTTGTGCTGTGCTTGCTGTTTTCTACTCTTCATAGAAAATTAAACTTTTTTTCTTTTTGGCTCACACCTACCTGAAAAGCAAAAGATTTGAGAATATTACCCAATGGATTTATGATTACTAGGCAGATAGCCAGTAATAAGCAGTGATATCTGATACTTCAGCCCAGACATTCTCTGCTTTTTTCCACCTTTTTCCTATTATCTCTAGATTTAATAAACTATAAATGGGAGACATAAATGGCAGACCATCTTTTCTCTTTTTGTGCCTTTTTTTTTTTTCCTTTGGAGGTGCTTGGTGATGAGATTAAGTTAAGGGTCATATATTCTTCCAGCCTAGTATTTAGGAGTAGGCAAATTATTGAAAAGGGTGGAAGTGATCTAGGCTTATTCATTTTTGTGGGAGAGAGGCTTTTTTTGCTACACAACAATCATTTTAAATGGAAATAATGGTATTATAGATAAAGATTTAATGAATATATATGAGAAAGGCATGATAGGAGTCACTAAGCAGTTCAGGGCTTTAGATGAGGTCACGTTTCTGACTTGTGTAGTATGAAAGTGAGTAAATCTTAGATGATCATAGTAGAAATATTTCCAGAGTATTGTACATAGTGCTTATTGTAGGAAAAAAATTATTTTCTTGCCTCTGGCTTATGAGAAAGATATGGAGTGAAAACCAGCTGCGTTTGTACCTTAACGTTCCTATTGCATGTATTGTTTCTTTGTTTCTGGATCTCACGTAATTGCTGACTATGAAATTAAAATACCAAGCTCATTATTTCAATCCTGAAATACAACTTGCTTTAGACTTATGTTTTTGTCTCTAATTGTAGTGTCCGTGTGTTGAGCTTCATTAACTTGAAACAGAAGGAGCCCCCACTTTTGTGTTAAAGTTAATTAAACCTGGTAATGGTTATTGTCTGAAAATTTTCTGGGTTCATGTAGGTTATTTTGCCTCTGTCTCTATTTTCATGCATCATTTCATCAGCTGTGGTTTGCCAATTCATAATATACAGGATTTTTCTGGTTTCAGTGAGCTATGGGGTATTTAAATCATAAAAATACTCTTGCATGTTTAATTAATGGATAGTTGGAAGCTTCTCCTTGTGAAAGAGTCACTGGTGACTTAAACTGAGATTTTTAAAAAATTATTTGGAAAAAAAAAGCAATTATTTTTCCATGAATAATAGGTGGCAGCACAACACACACTAGATAGATGGATGTCAAGGGCCACAGTTAATGACTTTCAGGTCTTTTCAGTATAAAAATTGAAGATTTTAAAATTTGACAAATCTATGATGTGCAAAACGTTCAGACTTAGAAATGCAGGCTTCTGAGAGGTACTCCACATAGACTTGTGGCCATGACTGAGAGTATGAACTAAATATGCATATTTAAATGCATGCACAGTATAGTATTTATGCTTTAATCATTTTGTTCAAAGTTATGCAATTCAGTCTTAAGTATATTGCATGATGCGCACATCTTTATCTCTGCTTTTCTGGGTTATGCTGTGGGAGATGTCCCCCTTAAAAAATACCCCAAAAAAGCCTCCTAGTGAGAGACCATGTCTAAGATCAGGCCATGGGTTTTGCTCAGCAAAGGTCAATGGCTAAGTACATAACCAGATGAAATAAAAAATTGAAGATGTACTTGCTTACGGGAAAAGCTTGGAAAAAAGTCTTGAAAAATCTTTTCTCTTTCTTAAAAAATCATATGTCCAAATTTAAATGAGTTTTATTTGTGATTCATTAAAAAAACCCAACCAATATTTAAATAACAGTAATTTTATTTAACATTACTTTTCATGCATTTTATGTTTCAGATTTAAACGATCAGCTGTTTAGCTAAAGCTTTTGGACTGTTCAATTGAGATGTAAAAAAAGCAAGGATTTGAAATCTCATTCTGTGTCCAGTTAGCTTTTTGAAATGAGGAGCATTCATTTGGAGAAATATTGCTGTGCATCCAAAAGGTGCCAATCAGGGACATTAGTGAAAGGTTTAATGGGAATTCTGTGCTATGTGAAGCTCCTGCTGACAAAGTCAGCTCAAGAGCTTTCAGTACCATAGGCAAACCAGAATTTTGCACCAAAGAAGAGATGAGTAGAGGAGGATGTGCAGTGTTGGAAGAGACTGTGGAGGTTTTGGGTATAGGGCTGGCAAAGGCCCAGCTGGTTGACAGCAAGGTGAGGAGATTTGGTACAATTTTTATGGCTTGTGGAAGCTTATGCTGGATTTTTTGTTTTTTTTTTTTTTTTTTTTTTGGACACGGTGTATGGAATTGTGGTGAGGTAAAATGGTCTGGACAGAGGGTGTCTGAGGTTATGAAAAGCTGTGAGAGGTTTTGGAGGCTGCAAGTCTTTCCAAGACTTTCTGCCCAGCTCAGTGGCCTTGCTGCTCTTGCACAGTTCTGAACTGCTCTCCATGGTTTTCTCTCCTTTCAGTCACGCTCCCCTCCTCACCTAGGGGCCTGACTCAATTCCCCCCTCTCCTACTTCAAATTCTGCCCCCATGGCAGCAGCAACAGCAGCAGAGGGCTGGGGGAGGCAGGCTGGGGACCTGCTGTGGGAAAGTGCTACCCAAACTTGTCCTCCCTGCCTTGCCACTGGAGCAGAATCTGCTGCCCTGGACAGTCTGGCCTGGATTCCGCACAGCCCTGGCTGTTGGTTGATCACATCTTCCTCAGGACCTGTCACAGAAGGCCGAGCAACACTTCAGATCCCTGTGTCTTTCCCCATCACAAGTGTCTCATCTTCTAGTGCAGTCATTTAGTAGCTGGGGATCCAGTTGTTTCCTGCAAACACTTGGGAAATCAATAGTCCCACAAGCATCACGGGGTTGGTGCCACAGATTAATGAGAGGGTAGAGATTTTCAAAGTTAAGTGCAAACCTCTCAGTAACAGGGCAAATCCTATGTTGCCTTTTGAAAATTCCTCTAATTTTTACTGAAATTCTGGTACTGGTAAATATCTATTGAGGTAGCCCTCTAAAACTCAAATGATTATTTTTCTCCTAGGAAGACTTAAATTTCCAGGCTTTAACTACATATAAAATGTCAATAATATGAAAAGGCATAGTAAGGTGGTGAAATACAAGATGATATTGTTATGAGAAATTACTCAATTTCCATATCTGCTCCCTTTCCTTACTCTGTTTCATCTCTTAGAATTGCAATTTTCTGCAGATTTTATGGGACCTATATTCATTGGGACCTATTACAGGTTATAGAATGAGAAATCTCTTAAAGATTAATTGAAATTCAGAAAATAAGATTGTGTAGTATGTACTATAAAACCACTTGAATCCCACAATATTTTTTCATTTTTGATCTAAGTTCTGCACTGAACTCCTTACAATAGCAGCCCTAACAGTACCCACAATTAACCCCTGGAGAAATGAAATTCCTTTTTTTTTACAATTTAATTCCTTGGTAAACACCTTGTTGTGTATTTCCTCCAAATAATTCTCAGTCCTTGACCTTTCTACATTCTGGCAGCACCAGTGTTCCTCTTGAGTAGGGATTGCTGGGCTTGTGGAGAAATAGAGCAACACAGATTTTCACCTCATCTTCCTGTTTGCCCTCTGTGTGTGAGAAGATAAAACTGAGAGGTGAGATTGCTAAGGCCAAAGTGTTAGGGAGATTCTTTGGAAAGAGGGCAGTGAATGACACAATGTGGAGACAGAGGGGTTTCAATCAAGGACCGCTTGCACTCCTGGCAGTGCCGGTTTTACTTGTTGCTTTCACTTTAACTAAAAGGCAGCACTGAGGACTGCTTGGAGTGAAAGCTGTTCAGCCTTGGTGGCTTTTTCTCCATTCACAGGTGAGCTTTCTTTCCTCCCATCTCTAACTTTTCAGCATTGTTCCTCCCATTAATCCTCTCCCAAGATTTTCAACTCGTCTTCCTGTTTTCCCTCTGCGTATGAGAAGACAAAACCGAGAGGTGGGATTGTTGTCAAGGCCAAAAGTGTTTGGGTAGCTTCAGTTTTATTTTAGCCGGGTACTCACCTGTGTCACTTGTGTAAACCAGAAGAGCCCCTGGTCTGTCAGGATAAATAAGGGGAGAGAGAGGAGGAGATACAAAGGATATGGGATACAAAACTGCCTCATTTGCTGCTTTGCCTTTACTCTTCAGACTGCAGCTCAGCTCTTCTTTTGACTGATAAAGCATTTCTGCAGTGACAAATCCCCTGTGCACAGAGGATGTTCCTGATGGTTTCATCAGCTCTTGCCACGGTTGCCTGGCTCCCTGGGAGCACTCAGCCGTGTGCAGGCGCCTCGGCCTTGGTCTCCAGATAAGCCCTGAGATTAACTGGTGAATTTGGGGAGTATTGCCTCAGCCCATGTGTGAGGGAACTCCAGAAGGACAGTATAAAAACTGTGTTTTCTGATTTGGACTTTACAGTGCCATAAACAGTGACATCATTGTATATACACACAAATATATAATGATGAATACAGCAAATGCAATCTTGCACATTGGCTGAAAAATACATGCTCCAGGCCCAGATTTAATAGGAACTTTCATATTCCATTCTTGGAATATAAAGCCAGCATTTTTGACTTTTGCATTAATAAAATGAGGTCAGGAAATCTGTTAAAGTTTATCTTTAAAAACGTTTTCTACTCAGTCACCTTGTTTTAAAAATCATTTCCGTTTGTTATCTGCACATTTAAGTAGATTGTGTTTCCTCCTGATTGAGTCTCTGAAGGAAAGCACTAACAGATTCCTGTAATTGATTATACTTTAATGATACATAATGACAAGTTCTGTTTTCCATTATTGTTACCCTACACGCCAAACTGTAACTGCTGCGATACCAGAATGTATATTGATATACAATTGATTTAGTAACATTTTACCAGTTGAAATGTCCTGCATTAACTAAAAGCATGTCTCCACTTCTTCAACAAAAGCGGCTGTTCACGCATCCAGGGCAGGTTCTGTACAAATCTCTGCAGATGGCCAGTTCGCCCAGCTCATGGCATTTGGCAAAGGACAGCACTGCTGGGGAGCACTGCAATCACTGTCTCTGGGTTTCGTGGGTGATTACAGATGGGAGTTGGCTGCTCTTACATTTCCAGTGTTTCACTAATTACATTCTTTTCTATTTGATTGTCCTTTTTCAACAAGTGATCAACCACTTCTTCCTCCTGCTCCCATCCCGGCAAACCCTTGATGGCAAATAAGGCAATAGATGATCTAAAAGTGTTGCTTATCTTCCTGATTGGTATTACATAATTATTTATGGATGTCCTGTGACTGTATAAATCTCCTCCTTTGTGTTTAGATGGAAAGCTCCAGAGCAGGGATTACCATGCACGCCTGCATGTGATGGCGTGTGCATTCACAAGGGCAGTGAGCACACCCGAGCCCTGTTCCGTGACTCACACTCCTGCCTGCTCTTTGCTCACACAAATAAATGGTGCAGTTCTGTTGCCACTTAGCTGGACTGTAGCCCTTGGACATACGGCCTGTCCTAATGGAAAGGTCACAGGCAAGTTCTGGTGAGTGGTCCAGCACGCAGATCTGGCCTACGTGGGCAAAACAAATTTTGAAAAGCTAATTTAAATGTTGCGTTTTGCAGGTGCTGCCAAAAGCCGTAGAGCTGTTGTCTTCTCATTAATCACAGAATATGGAAACTTAATAGCTGGAACATTATAATGATGTAAAATTGGTGGTGTGTGTTCAAAACATGGGATAGAAGCACAGAGACAAGGTGGTGACTGAGGCTTTGCTTTTGCCTTCATTTTTAATTTTCTTTACTGAGAAGAGGATGGTACCTAAAGCTTGCAATTCTGGCAAGTTGTGCCAACAAATCTCACTTATTATATTGTTAGTCCACAGCTATATTATCAAAATCCTTTATTTTCCAGGAATTTAAGTCTAAGCTTTCTCATAGCATTCGCCATATTAAGCCAGTATGACCTTTCATAACCAAAATTCAGGGGAAAGAAAAGCCAAAAACCTGCTGTTTGGACTTGGTGAATGTCAATGTCTGGTAGAATCAAAGCACTTTCTAAAAATCTGCAATAATTTTTTATTTCAGTTTTAAAAATGAAAATTTAGCTTTAAATTTTGCTTTAAATTTTACTTTTAATTCTGAAAACTAAAAAAAGAAAGTAACTTCTGAAGTAAATAGACACTTTGCTAGGTTGAGCTCAAACACAATGATTTACCACCACATACAGATTTTTTTGTTTATTCTCTGCTACATACATTTTGTAACGTTTTAGATTACATCACTGTGTATGTATATATATTAACATTCAACACTTGGATTCTGTTGAATATAGGTTAAATATTAGTTTAATGGCTTTGTGTCTGACACTGATTGCAATTCAAATCCTCCTTGCATGCTGTTCTGCTGATAGCAATAGCAGCATTTGTAATGTTCAGTCATTGCCGTCTAAGTCATAAACAGCAAAATCAATTAATATATACTTATGCTTGTGTGGTTACTCTGTGCAGGGATTAATAGAGAAATTATTTTTACTATCAGAAAACCATTTCAAAGAGATAAGAACTGCAAATGCAAAGCAGATTAGGTTACTTAAATGGCCTTTTCAGTGGTGATGTTTGAATGTTTGTAGTGTCTCACAGTAGTTTTGGAATATAATACACAATTTAATTTCCTGTATATTTGTGTTGTAGAGGAACAGTTTTTGGACTGTGAAGGATAATTTATGGTCTAGTGCAATGTATTCTCAGCTCAACCCCACATTGCAAAAGAAACCTCTACACATTTCTTTAATTTAAGGAACATGAGTTCCTAATTAGTTATCCATAGACAATAGTGGATTTTTCCAACTACAAAATGATTAATAATATGTAATTAAAATGGAACCTGGATCAAAAACTCATCAAGTCTCCCTAATGCCATAATACTGTACCCTTTTCCTAGGCAAGTGATCCTCCCCCAGGGGATCTGAATGAGTCTCTGGAAATATGTTCCTGCAAATACACTGTCTACTCTCATAAGGAACTTTCAAAATTTTCAGTTGGGGAACCTCTTTTCAATATTTTCATGTTAATAGTATGTAATTCATTAGAGTATTAAGTAAATTTTGGAAAATATGGCCAAATGTATACAAGGTATGAAAGTACTCTGTTAATGTGCTTTACAGTTGGAAGTCAGGGGTAACCAGACAAGCAGACATGAAGAACAAACCAGTATTAGTCCTACAGCTTTACTAAACATTTTCTTAGAGAGTGTACAATTTATTCCTGCCAGATTAAAACAAAAAAATCCCACCTACTTGCCTCTATGCAAAGGTACTAATAAAGTGCTAATAAACCGAGAATAAAGTCTCTTTACTTTATTCCTTTATGTGTTAACCTCCCCACCCCCCATTCCTCAATTCTGCTATCAAGGACTCACCAGATACTCAATTACAGCCCAGAGAGTTGGAACGAACGCCTCAGAAAAGCAGGTCTGGGCCGTATCCCAGCTGTTCAGTGGGAACAAGCACCGTAACGTTGGGAGCCACTAGATGCCACTCTTGTCTCATCCCAGTACAAGTCTAAGAGTATTTATGGCTGTTTAAAAAACCCCAACTGTGCCCTCTCACCCTTAAAGTCCCTTTAAAGATGTTCCTTTGGTATTTCAGATATTTTGCCCTTTTTTTTTTTCTTAATTAAAGTTACAATATGACCCTATTGTTTACAGTTTTCCTTCCCCCCACTGTAACGCTACACTTGTTTATAAATATTTCAAAGCTATCCCTAGACAATATTTTTGTTGCTGGACTCTTGCATAGCTGTGTTGTGCTATGTCTCATTTTTCTCTTTAGATGGAATTCACAAACTTCTGACATAAGTATTCATCTATGGTTGATTGATTTCACAGCCGCTTATGGTATAAGGTCTAAATCTAACTTTTCTTTTAAATTCTCCAAAGAATTTCACCTTTGCATTTTTTTTCTATACTAGATACAGTAGGAAGCTCTTGAACTTGTATATTCAGATTTTGTCACTGATGACCTCTTCACTACATTTGTCATGGCATTTCCGTGAGAGTTACCTGAGTGTAGATTCCCCAATTTTCAGGATATTCTCAGCCAGGTAGTTGATGAAGAATAGGTGTAAATATGTTCAGGTTATGTAAGACAGTAGAGAAAAAAAAAAAAAAAAAAAAAAAAGAAATCCCTACAATCTTCAAGATAACAAAATTGTAATGCTCTACCTCCCCAACAGTAAACTTAAATTGCCTTTGTTGGGTGAGACTGAAACTGTTCTCTTGTTTGTGTGAATCTGCTATAAACTTTCTGATTTTAATATTGTTTTCCATACAGACTCAAATACCCTTTTTCAGTTTTAAGTGTATATATGAGACGACTTCTATGTACTGTAAACTACCTGTATGGCAGCCAGAGCTGATGAAGTCACTTAAAAGATGGAGAGTATATATTTTGTATGTAACCTGCAAAAGCTTGTGAGTAACATGGCTGAATAATGATGAAAGGTTATAGGCATATAAAGACCTCCTGCACATTCAATTAAGTTAGGTTTAGATTTATCTGAGTATTTCCTTGCACAAATGGAATGCTGTGAATTAATAGAAGAATGCGCATGGATAGATCCATGGAGAAAGCCCTTTGTACTCTGCTTAATTCCTTAGAGGTGAGGATTGTTGGTGAGGCTCTGTGGAGAGAAATGTGATTTTGGAACATGAAAATATAAGAATAGAGGGAAAATATGTTTGGGCATAAAAATGTGTCAGTAAGAAGGAGATTAGATTATTTAAATAAAGTAGAGCTACCTTTATTGAGAGTTGATAGACTATATGCAAATAAAAACTATTATTCTGTTCTTTTTAAGAAAAACCCAAACCTATTACTGGTTTATGGAATTAACAACCACACTACATGCAGACCAAAGTCCAGAGCAGAGGTTGCCTGTGGAACCTTAACTTTATTGCTTCCATATCTCTGAATAATAACTGTGTGACTTGAAAGTTCCCTTTTTGTCATTTGCAATGGAATGATTTAATTTATTTAAGTTTCTGTGATGAACACTTAATGCCTTACACATGTAGGGAAGGGTATGGTCCGTGACTCAGCGCCTGAGTCTGTAACTACAGCCTGTCTGCACTGCTGCAGACTGCTTTTTGTGGTCATTAGCAAAGGCCGACCCCTCTGTTTGTATACAAAGTCTTGACCATGCAATTCTTGAAGGGCAAGTTTAGGGATGTGGTTAAATTAGTCTGTAATTTTATTAACTCATTTGGGACCATAGCAGTTGTTTATTAAAGGTCACTTCGTAGCTCTGTTCTCCTCTACTATCAGATCTTTCCTTTGTAATCTCTTCCCAATAAGATCCCTATTACTTGCCTTCCCTATGAATATTTAAGTGGTGGCAGTGAAAAGAGAGTCTTTGTACCAGCTTTCCTGAAGCACGTCCTCATGTGGTGTATCTGGAGAATATAAACCCCTCACAGAGTTATTCTGGCTCGCAGAAATGGGAGGAAGCGTTGAGTTTCCTTCTCCCCAAGAGACAGTGGCCGGCAGTTCCCTTTGTCAAGAGTAATCCCATGCCCTTTCTTGGAGAGCTCCATGTCAAGGGTTTGCTGATGCCAGTTTCGCTCAAGACCCGCCATCTGCAGGAGCAGCAGCTCCCAGGACGTGCACACACCCTCTCACCCCACAGCAGCTCCCTCACACCTCATCCGCCTCACCCCTTGTGCTTCCTGAGGTGTCCATCTCCCATGGGAGCCCTACTCCCCACAGTGTGCATCCTCACCTCTCCCAGAAGCTAGAGCCCAAGGACAGCACACCTCTGTCTGCTGTTGTCACTAAAATAAAGCAGTGTGAGTATCCAGTACCATTTTCCTCTCGGTGGTGATCTTCAAGTGATGTCTCCTCACCCTGATGTGGGCAAGTTGCCAACGTCAGGAAATGTCTTGTCAAGGAAATGACCTTGCTCGTTCCACCTTTGGAGTAACTACAAAGGAGAAGGGGCAGACTCTGGTACGGGTCTTCCAATCCTGCAATTGCATCACAACTCCTGCAACATTTCTTGCAGCCTGGAGAAGTGCAGGCACAGGCTGGGCCTGGGAGCAGAATGAGCTGCCTGCAGGGCAGGGCTGGCTCGGTGGGGTTTGCACCTGGATCTGCAGCAGGGGCCTCGCCAGCACCGGGGTGTTCGTCACGGGAAACCTCGGGCACAGCATGTAGGGAGCCCCAGGGTGGGAGAAGACTGTGCCATACAGGGATGAAAGGATGTCTGTTGTCATAGTGGGGGCTCTGTGCATATTTTTCCCCCTAATTAACTAGGGCTTTTTCCCTCTCTTCCAATATTAAGTCAGGATGTTTTCCTCAGATGTAGAAGGGCAGACATTTTGGAGGAAATTAGTTTTAATCTAATAAAGTCTGTTCCAAGACAGAATTTGCAGTAAGCATAACTTTTTATAAATAAAGCTGAATATAGTACGAAACACTGACTTTAAGAGAAGAAGGGAGAGTACATGACTAAATGGGGTTTTTTTGAGTAAACACTGGGACAAGGAGGCTTCTTCCCCCATTAGTGCAGGTAGATAACTCACATGCCAGTAAGTGCCAGATAAATATGGACTAAAAATATAAACAAGTGTGGTTAAGAGACAGATTTTATTTTCAGAGTTTTTATACCCCTTCATATGTTGAACCTTGTTAAAAATACAGAATGACAACAATATAATAATTGATCAGCTTATGGATATAATCAATGAGCTATATGTTTTTTAGCTGACACAAATAATAACCAAGCTAGAAAAGGATTAGGGAGAATTTATATTAAAATCATCACAATTATACTTATTATCAGAGTAGGAAGTTGTGATCAGAATTAGGAATGTGTTATGAGAACTTTTAGTGTTATGATATGTCATTTATAATATATTTATTCATGGGGTTTTTTTCATTTTTCAGGAAGAATGCTTCTTTTTAGGGAATCACAGAGCAGCAAACTGCAGAAGAAATGGGTAGCTAAGGACAGTATAAGAGGAGCCTTGTAACTTACTGTTGGGTAAAATGATCAGAAAAACCTGAGTCCAGTTTTTCTGTGACATCCTTTGTGGGTCTGTAAGGTGCTGGTCTCCATGGTCAGCCCTGGGGCCATGAGGAAGCTTTTGGCTGGGGGTTTGATTGCAGGTGATCTGTGTACGATAAGGCTGCCTCCGAGGTCATAGGCTCTCCTCATGATAATTCTAATTAACTCGGGCACAGTCCTGTGTAGGCAAGGTAATACAGCTTCCAGCTCACTTCTTCAGTCTCTGAATTAAGAGAGTTGCTACCTTGGGTTGTGCTGTACAGCATAGTTATCCTTAATCACAGCAGGGGTCACACCAAATTTAAAGCCAAATGTGAGGTTTGAGAATGAGACTTAAGTAATTAAGTCACCCAGGCATTTATTTTTTCCATTTCACTTATCTTTTCAGGTGGCATGTGGAATTTTGGGCAGAGTAGGACTAAAATCATAATTCCTTTTCCTTATATCACTTTTTCCTCTGTCATCTTGCTTTCGCTAAATTTTAATTTTAGCGTGGTGAAATACACACCAAATTCAGAAACTGAGCATACATTAGGAATGTATTATTCTTGCTTGTTGTAGGTAAGTGAACACCAGTGAAGGCATGTGCTTGCCAGCCCTTTGCAAATCTTATGCTAGAACTTGTGGAACCGTGCCAAGCATTGATGGACTTCAGCTATCATTAAAAGCTAAATTTCCATCAGATTGTTGCTAAGGTTCACAGAACTCTTCAAGAATATTTGAGCCTCACAGCTGTAGTCTAAAGATTAATTTATTGTTGGGTATCAAACTCTAAAATGATTTGGGTTTCATGTTTTCAGCATTACGAGTAAACTTGGAAGCTCTGATCCTGATGCATAGCTCAGTGCAAAATCCAGAGTGAGCCAGAGTAGAAATCAAAACTGATTCTTCTCAAACCATGCAGATGAAACCTGCAGATTTTTTTCCTAGAAGTCTGCACTATGTGCTTTTCAAAGGACTGATAATAGGTTGTTCTTATTTTACAAATATAGGCAGATAAGAGTTGGCAAACACTCTTGTGAGAAAGAAATGGGAAAGAGAACGAAGGAAAATAGGTACGAAGAAGCTGTGAGCCAGCCAGTCCCAGAACCATACTGTGAAATGATACAACTAAAATATGTGCGTGGTAAATAGTGTGACAGTGAAAAATGAAACATTCAATACTGCAGCCAGGGGAGAAAAATGCCAGCTCCCAAAATTGAGTTCTGGCAGTATGTTCAGAGAGTTGAATAGGCATATGCTTGATTGCAGTTTGGGTGGAGAGAAAGGAGATTCACAGAGCTCTATTTTAGTTCTTTCTGTATTTTCCCACACTATGAATTAATCAAATCTAATACTAATTATATACTTGCAACATTCTGAATTCCTGCATAAACTGTAGAAAAATGTGGGGATGTTTCCAAGACTGGAGCAGCCCTAACAATGAATCCCTATATGTGCTTTTGCAACTGTTTGCTGTGCGTCATATTCAAACCCAGTTATGTTCTGCAGATTTACTCTTCTGTACTTTGATGGTGATTTACACTCCTAGGGAAGCAGTTGGGTGAAACCATGTCTCAGAAATGTGGCAGCTTAATATAAATAAATTAAACCCAGGCGCTTGATTTCAGTGAATCACAGCCTTTTGACGTTTATAATTTCAACACATGATTGTCCCCAGCTACTCAACCTCTGTGACTCATGGTGATGCTTCAGCTATTGGCTTGATAGAAAATGTAAAACGTAAGGCTGGGGTTTTTTTAGCTATTCTGGGATGCTAAAGGATCTGGATCCACACAAGTGGGACGAATGCATACATACTAAAAGTATGTTAGGAAACCGTCTAATCATTCTGAATTAATGATACCCTGATTATCTTGCCTGCAACCTTTAGGCCAAATGAAGAGTTTTCTCCAGGCTTTGAGATACAGGCAGGTGTACGTTGCTCCTGTTAAAAATAGAAGCACGGCCTGACTACAGAGGTGAAATTATTTCAGGGGGTAAATCTGAGTGAGTTAAACTTTTTGTGTTGCTAGTGTTGCTCTTGCCTGGAGTCAGAAAGATGCTGTGGGAAGGTTTCATCCAAAGGGGACCTGTTAGGGAGCTGCAGTGGTGAGATCAGGAGGTGCAGGTGCTGCAGTCAGGAACGGCAGCTTTGAGCAGCTCTGTGTCAGTGCGGCCTGCGGGGAGCTCAGGCAGGGGACGCTGGAGTGCTGCTCTGTGGTGTTCAGGTGGGATGCTTCAGATGGAGGATCTGAGGGCACAGAAGTACCAGGGATGCTTTGAGGGGCAGGTAATGCTCTGGAGAGTCTTTAATCAGGCAGTTTCAGTTCTGCAGGTATGACAAATGTGATAATTCCCATCTTGCAGCTCGGGAATTAAGACTGATCTCTCTCATGAGATAAACACAATGCTGATTTTTTTTTTCCTGCGTTTTTAACAAAGTGATTAAAGAACAGCATCTAATGAAAAATTGAATAAGTTTCAGCAAGATTTTGTTGCAGAAATATGTAGATAAGCTTGACTTCTGATTTGAGGTAAAAGAATTTGGTTTTGAGGGGAAGAAAAATTGAAGTGGGAGGAAAGATTTTGAGTTTCAGAAAAAAGGTTAAGATTTCCCAACTTCATTAACCTACTAAATTGCAGTTAAGAGTAGGGACTCAATTAGTAAGACTCCAGTGGGGCTGGTGTAAGAATTTTATAATTTTTATCTGGTTTTCTCCAGTTTTTTACTTCCAGCAGCCTAGTGATAGCAGCTTCAGTTTCATCTGTGTTTTTCATAAACTAGATTTAAGAAAAGAAGAAAGAAACAAAGAATGAATAGAATAAGAAAGAAAGAAGGGTGAAGCTCCTCACCTGTCATCTTGTAGCACTTCAGCAGATCTGCCCAGTGTGATGAGGTGTACGAAGGCTGTCTTTGGAAATACTCTAAAGGTTTGAGAAACAAGAATATCAGAGCTAATTGGGAAAAAAATCAGTGAACTAATCTTGCTGCTTTCCATGGAGAACTGTAAAGCTGGCTGTATTTTCAGGGCTGTTTTCTCTTTTGCTATTTGTTAATATTTGCCTGACAGAGTCCTGCCCTACAGAAATTACTGGGAGGCTCAGGTAGGAGAAACCCCAACTTTATGCTTCAACTTCGTGTGGAAGATGCCAGTGTTGTGCACTGATACTTTGAGCTGGGAGCACAAGAAAATGTATTGGATTTGTGGGTCATGAACTTGCAGCACTCTGATCTCTTTCTGAATGTCCTTAGTGCAGACCAGGCAGGTGATTTGCTCTTTGGCCACAGCTCACAGGAATGCCTGGGAGCTGAACTCTGCCAGAACAACTGCTGTGGAGAAGCAGTAAAAACCAGACTTATTTCACCTTCTCTGGCACAGTCATACACAGGATTTGGGGAGTGGGTATTAAAATGTGCAGATGCAAACTTTCCTAATTCTTCTGTACATAAAAGTGGTATTCTATCAGATTAGCTTCTTAGACATGTATATGCTCCAAGATAAAGGGACAGCTATTGTTTTCAGCTGCAGCACTCACCATTCACCTCAGTCTCTGTGTAGCTGTAACAGAGATGAGAAGCTTTTTTAAATTGAATATGTCTCATTTCCTTCAAGTATTTATGGCTTGTCACTGTCTGACTGAACCCAAGATGCTGACAAATATGCAAGTCATTTGTAAAGCACTTAAAGTACAGGATATATATAATTAGAGACATTCTTCTGATTAGAAAATAATCTTGTATTAATAATAAGTCTTCCTGTTGTAAAATTCTTTCTAAATACAGTAATATTCCGAATGGGAATTAGAGATATTTCAGGGATGACATTTCATTATTTCCAATCAGCTTTACTATAAACAAACCCTGCAAATTTTCAGTGTCAGCATATAGCTCAGGTAAAACTAAGCTCATATTTGTACTCTGAGTACCTGAATGTTCGCTGAGGATTTATCCATGGAATATTTCTGTTTCAGGATGAGGTGTGTTACATGAGGCATTTTGAACGGTATCCATTAGCATAAGCCCTTCTGTCTTAGAAAATATTTTTGTCTCTAAAGTTTATAAGTCTGTTTTAGGTCTCTATGTTTGTTTAAACTATAGATCAGTAAATGGCTGAGATGTGTATTACATTTCAGGGTTTCTACATGATATGTTGCATGTATTGTTGTTCAGATCCTTGTGTGGTCCAGTCATGCCATATATTATTTCAACAAAATAGCTAATGACAAGCTATTGCTTAATGAAGTGCTTTCATGGCACCTTATTTAGGAGGGAGGATCTTTTTTCTGGCAGTTGGATGCTTTTGTAACAATATCTACTGTAATTTCTCCCTCAGAATCCACACAGAGTAAGTCATCTGTGCAGCAAACTTATGTCCAGGAAGCCTGAATTAATAACCTCTGGGTCAGCTTCACAAATTTCTCATTATTCCAAATAGCTTTTCCTGTTGGCTAAGCCTTTTGTTTGAGATGACACTGAATTGCAGTGGTTATAGATGGCTTATGACCTGGAAAAGGCTATTGGCCATACAGGTACATTTTGTCATAGACTTGAAATGAAGCAAGCACAGAAGTAAAAGACATTAAATGTAGTAATTATCCATGAAAATAACCAATAAATATGTTTATATTTTTATGAATATTATTTTAGCTGCGGCAATAAGCTCAGAGCCAACATATTCAAAGCTGATAAATCTTTTTTATAAGGAAGTATATTATATTAACACTAATCTTTATTTCTGCAATAAGCGTTTAAAGGCAATGTAGGATTTTCCTGCCAATCATAATTAACAAATTTATATAATATTTTTACATTCAGCTCTTCTCCTTCAATGTAGACAAATGCAGTGGAATTTATATATCTGTATATCATGTTTTCCATTAAGAAGATAGTAACAATTACAAAAAAATGTTATTTGTCCTTAAAGATGTCATACTTCAGATGATGTTCTGGTAACAAAAGATGCAGAATCTTAGATAAACATCTGGTCGAAATGAGGGGTTCTTCATGTTTTTTGTTAGATGAGCATTTCAGACTCATTTGTGACTGAATGATTCCGTATTCTCTCTTGTTATTTTCAATTTATCCTTTACCAGAGAGACAGGAAGGGAGCAGTGAAATAGGAAATTAGGATGTTTAGAGAGAGTAACTAAAGAGAGCTACAAAATGTTTTTTAAACTGTTTAGATGGCTGAGAGGCCCCTATGTGTGTGATCTTTCCTGCTGAGCTGAGGGGAATGCATAAATACAAGATGTACCCAGTCTGGGATGCCGCTGTCCGCTGGGGACTTCCTCAGCTCTCAGCAGATGCTTCACGCAAAGCCCATCCTAGGAATGTTTCTTGGATTCTTCAGAGTCTTTGGGAGATGTTATCTCTGCTGCTTCTTGAACCCAAACTTCCAATGCTTGTAAACAAAACAGAGCAGCAAGCTGGATTGTGGGGTAGATGATTCATAAAACTACCAGTTATCTGAGCCCCTAGCTGGGTTTCAAACTAGAATTTTGCCTCTGGTTGCCTTAATTTGCCTGATTAGCTTTTCTAAAAGTGTTTATCTGTTTTAATTCAGAATAGATAAGATTGCCACACAAACTGGAGCTGGAACATGGAAATGGTGGTAGTGTTTTTGAAAACCTAGTTGTTTCTTCAGCTGCATTCACAGTCTCACCCTATGCTCTGGTTTGACCAAAACTGTGAAGTTGTGTGTAGGATTCCAATAGCAACACAGTCCACAGCTCAGTGAGTGTCCCAGTAAATTGTTCTGTGAGTATCTGAGATTTTAATATAGTGAAGAAATAGTTGTCCAGACTCCAGATAGTTTCATGATGTTGGTCTGACCAGTTCAGTTTATGTAATGTGTTCTTCTATTGCTGCTGTTATATTTTTCATTGTTGGCCTGTTTTGCTTGATGTGGAAAATGGATGGAAGTTGAAAACATAAAAGAGACTGTTTTCATATTTCATGAACTTAACTCTTGGACTCTACCACTCATTTATTCGCACAAGTTCAGGATGAGAATAGTGTGCAGATGTTCATTTTACCCACACAGGTATTTTGCAATATCCAAGTTCTTAACTTGTCCCTCTTTCTACCCTCCCTTGTCTCCCAGCTCTCTCCCAGAGCAAATAAAAACTTTTATTTGATGTAAACCTGCCTCAGCTGTTTATGTGGATTCTAAGTTTCTGTATCTAGGACTCAGGTTTGCTGAATAGAGTCAAGAAAAAACTTAGTGTGTGACATGAAAAAGTATTTTCTTTGTGTCTCTTTTTTAAAACTTTATTTATGCAATTAGTACAAAGCAAAATTGTAAAGAATCAGAGAAGTGTACGTGCATATTCTGTGTTACTCTGTGAGATGTTTTTAAACACTTCAGACTTATTTTACGAATAAAATAGATGCCATTGTCCTTCCCCCCTTGCTCTAGGGACACGTGTTTCTTTTATTAAATTAACTCATCATCATGGTTTTGTTATTTCAACTGTGGGCTTAGTTGACCAAATTTCTACATTGCTTGAGAGAGTCATTAATCATTTGAAGAGGATTTGTATACGTTCAGTTGCCCAACATCTCATCTCTCACTTTACTCCTAAATAAATTCAATAATGTTGCACGTGTTCTTTTGCTTTCCTTTTTGTAGTCAATAATATTAATTTAACCTCCTGTGTGTTGGTGGGTGGTTGGGAGTAACAAAACAAAGATAGGATTGTAGTGAGCACCATGGAATTCTGTTCTGTTCTAGTTCTTCACTGTTTAATTATTTTGATTATCCCCTGTTGGTCTGAAAAAAATAAATCTGGTAAAGTACATGTTTAATTCATCATTCAGAGCCACGGTTAGTGTTCAAAAGTTGCCTGCTGGATAGGAATTGCTTGTTGCTTTCTGCATTTTTGGGAACAGCCATTAACCCCCAGCCCAGCACAAGGTTATATATAGGCTGTCCCGTCCCTGAGCTTGTCATGTCGGGGAGGCTGCACAGCCCTTGCTGAGCACAGAGCAGCCATATATGCGTGCTTTAGACTGAAGAGTCTGGGTTAAAGTTGCTTCTCATGGGAGACGGAGAAGATGCAGAGCTTGAGAAATATTTTTTTTTCCTGCTTGGAAGTAGGAATGAGGCACTTAGGGCATATGATTGTAGAAAGGCACAGAGAAGTCACATAACGTCTCCACCGATAATTAGAAGCAGCCTTGAGGTTGTCATCAACCTGAATGTGTCAGATGAGCTGAACATGCACAGAACGACACTGACTTCACTTTAAAAGTTTTCCTCTTATCTGTGAAACAGTTTGCTTTTCTATCTCTATAGCATGTTTTAAAATGTATGGATGGTGTTTTTTTAAAGTTCTGTATTGAACACCATTCACTGGTTACCTTGTGTTAAAGTGAAAAACATCAGAGTATATTAGTGCATTGATTTTGAAGCAAGTCTGCCATATTGCTCTTCTCTTTTACAGAATTATTTTGCAGAAGTTGTTGATCCTGCTTGTTCATTAGCTTGGTATTAGCCGTAGGGCTTTCAAGAGAAATGAAGAAATCCTGTGATTCTAGCTAGTAATAAAAATGGTATTAAAATGAATTAAAATCTTGCAGATTTTTTGCATCTGTAATGATACGAATATGGTATAATTTGTTTAAAAAGGTCAGCCCCATGAAACTGGTTTGGGGAATATTTCAGTTTGTGGAATTTAGAAGAAAGACATCCTGACAACCTGTTGGTATGTGTTCTGCTCTAAGTATTCTGCATCTCTGATTTGGCCACACTTATATCATACTAGTTCTAATCTAAAAATAAAATTAAGCATAGTGAAGGTTTTAATGGTTGGAAAATATTATGACTCTAATCATGGTTTACAGTGTAATGTTTTATCTTGGTTTTCCTAGTTTGAAAAGGGAGGCTCAACCCTGTTGCAGGATGGAAGTAGTTGCAAACTTGATATAAGTGTGTTTGAAAATGTTTTAACATCCTCAAGCCTTCAGAAGTACCTGTTGGTCTTCCCTTGTTTTCTTTGATCTTGCACAGTTTGTCCTTTGGAGTGAAAAGTTTTAGGCTAGTTGCTGCTGCTTCCAATTATATTATAATGAAGTATTATTTATTTATCCTCTTTTAGGGCAATTTTAATAGGGTAATCATATTGGGAAGGAATGTATAGCC
>WEIT01018288.1:1526-13677 GCA_013389985.1 Dryoscopus gambensis
ATGTATTGCTACTTGCTTAGCATACGACCTGTCTGCACAGGAAACAGTGGATTTTTAAAACAGATAGCAATCAGCTCTTGGGTAATGGAAAACATTTATCTGAACTTGATAATCTCAGTAACATTAAACTCTCTTCTTTCATCGGAAAGATGGCGATAAAATATGCTAAATTTCATCATAATCTTCTGACTCTTAGATGATCCAGAGTTTAAAATGCAGTTAGATGATAAGCTGAGGTGCTCATTGCCTCTTAAAGCCATGAGAATGGGGAGTCCTTCCTCAGGTGTTGTATTCCCTCTGTTTTATCTGCTGTAGTGCTCATCGGACTGTAGGGTGAACCAGTCCAGCTGGTCAGTCCAGTGCAGGCTTTTCATCTTCTGCCCATTTCATGAATTGGCTCGAGTCAAACGACAGAGTGCCATGGGACAGTGGAGCTGGGAGTGGGCTCTTCCCTCTCTGCCAGGGATGAAGTTACATCTACCCAGCCATTGCTGAACTTGCTGGTTACCTCATGCAAAAGCACCCAAGTGCAAGTGTTCAGAGGTTGCACTCCGCACTATTAACACCTGGATTTCTAATCTGCATTGCCTTTGTTGCTGCTGGTGGTGGGAGAAGGCTCAAACTTGAAGTTATATAATTATATGTGCCGAAATTTAATACTTAATTTTACAGAGGCTCGGACTGTTGGTGGCAACAGAGCCCAAATCAGAGTCCAAAGACTTTCCTCAGACACTGCAGATTTCCACAACCTTACAGTGTCATATTATTCAGGTCTCTCATCCTTCCTGGCCATCAGCACTAGGAATCTCTCACTCGTGATTTATTTCTAAAGTCTAGTGCTGCTAATTGAGGAATAGCATCAATGAAAAAACTTCCATCCATCTTATTATGTACCATGATATTTAGAGCACTATACTAATGCCTTCTTCAAACCTCTGTGCTTAAGAGAAACAAAATTGGGAGCCTTGAAAAAAACTGTGACCTGTTTTCACTGGACAGAAATAAGTTATCTTGGAGAAAAGTTATGTCTGTTTAACTTTAAACAGTAACCATGGAACACTAGGCCGCTCTGTACTGTTTGTCCTATGCTCTATCATTATGTTTAAGTAGAAGTCACCAAGTTTTTAACAAAATCTTTATGTAGTAAAGGAGTTGCAGTGCCTTCCTGATGTGGGGAAATCATTCTCATGCTTTATGCAAGACTAAAAGGCACAGAAAAGCAGTCATGTCTGCAAAATGCCAGAGCTCATGGCCTAGTCCACCTCTGTTCAGAGCAGCCTACTGTCATGGACAGAAAGTATCCTACTTCAGCCATCACTGTAAAGCACCTCTTTTTGTTTATAGCACAAGATGTCCTTTAAAAACATTAGGATGTGCAGGCAGGCAGAAGAATTACAGTTTGTGTGGTAAAATGCATTACCAGCAAATCAAAAAGAGCTCTCATCGGTATCACAGAGACAGCCTGCATTTGATGCAGTATGCAGGGATAGCTGGTCACCAGCCTGTGTGCCTGCTGATGCTCAGATTTGCTAAGGTGCTTCTTGCAGGGCAGAGCTAAGTAGGACTATGAACAGGTGATTGAGCAAGTGACTGGGATTAGCAGAGGGACAGCCTTCATCTATCACTTATTTCCAGTTGTGCTGCCACAGAAGTCTCTGACCTTTTCCTCTTTTCAGAAGTAATTATACTAAAGTGAAGCTCATTGCTTAAAAACAGCAAAAGACCACAGCCAGGCACCACCACAGCTACAGGAGGGTGCAGCAATCCCCACATTATTAGCAGTTATATTGAAATTATTGTCTTGAACATGAATGTCATGACTTCTCCTCCTATGCTGCAGTCAAACAGATAAAATTTCTATCAAGTCATGAACAGCATCACAGCAGTCTCTAGAACTGTGACCTAACACAAAACCTAAAGGACTTCAAAGCCAGTAGGAACCAGATTAAAAGAAAGGCCCTCACATAAGTGTGAGGTAATTCTTTAAGTATTGCCATGGATCTGTGGAACTCCTTGAGGACGAAGTGGGATGAAAGGGAAACCCATTAGCAGGGGAATTTCTCTAAAATGCATGTGGTTTAGAGTTCCCTGGGGCTGAAACTGTTCTGTGGCTGGGAGATTACAAAGGGAGGTACCCAGATGCTTGCTCTGTCCCTACTCCTACACAGGGCACTTGTATGTAATGTAAAGACAACCTCTCTGGCCTGAGCCTGCACGGTGCTTGTACGGGTTCTGACAACAAATCTACAGACAAAAGAGCCAAATGCATGCAAACAAAGCAAATAGAGCTAAAATCATCTGCTACAAGAACAAGTTCTCGGTATTATGCAGAGTTTCAAGTTCTTGTCAGGTAAAACACAAGTCTGCTAGATTGGCAGGGAGATGAGAAAGAAGGTGAGAGAAAGAGAAAGCAGGGAGAAACCCAAGAAGAAACTGAAATCAAGGAGCTAGCAGGCTCAGACATTAAGCCATATGTACTTCTAAAGATACCTACTTACTTTCCAAACCTTAGTATGCCTGATACATATGTCTGCCAGTGAGCAGAATAGAACATGAACAGTCCCACAAAACAACAGAAAAACAACCAGTCAGGATTTGTTCCTAGTCGGATTGCTATGCAGGATCCAAGGACAACAAATACTGAAAAGCAGAAATGAACATGTTAGTTATTAAGAGAAATTTAAAAAATAAATAAATAAAAACACAGGACATTTTACATCGCTCTAACAAAGTAATGCTATGACTGATACTTTACTGAGCAGCTGACCCTTAGGGGCAGTCCTGGCAGGAGAGACCAAAACACAGCACTCCTTTTCTGCCAAGACTGGGCCCCGCCCCCTAGCCTACAGTGGTTGTTCTCCCTCCTCCTGGCCTTGTCATCTCCTGTTTTTTGCAACACGGACAACTTCAGCTGAAGGGCCAAGCTCAGGGAGACTGGCAGCTGCACTTCTCTGGGAGGTGAGGCATAAAGAACACACCAATTCCCAGGGGAACTTTTTCACCCTTTGAGCTTTTCAGAACTACAGACATTGGCACCAACCGCAGCAAATTATGGAAAGTGAAACTGAGCAAGGCTTACTTTTTAAGGATTCCAAACTTTTAAAGAACCACTTCTTCTAAGAAATATAAATTAACCTTCTCCTAAGTGACAGGCTGGATGCCCTATTACCAAGCTGATATTTTGGCACCTTACTCCTAAAGTGGAGTAGGTGAAGATGCACAATTAAGTAGGAGCAGAACACATCTTACCCAACATCGGCCAAAGGAACTTCTGAAATCCCCCCCTGTTACTGGCCAGGGATGCAAAGGTTAGGAGATGGTGAAGTTATCCTAAAAGACCCTGTTCCTAGCAGGGGTTTGGACTAGATGATCTCCAAAAGTCCTTTAGAACTTCAGCAAATCTGTGATTAATCAGCTCCTCCTGAAAACAGGTAACTTTTATAAACTAGGATGGGTGACAGTAGGTTAAGGCTACCTGTGGAAATAGAGTCGCAACCATGATCAAAGAGTTCTCCTAGAGGAGAACTACTGTTTGTTCTTCTGGCTTGCTTCCCATCAATGGCATCCAGAGACTGGTACATAAAAAGTCCTACTGCACCCAGGATGTATGCCCAGTAAGGTGCCTGAAAGAAATTCACATAAAAGGTCACCAGATAGTTCCCAATTTCATAGCTGATAATCTGTTTCATTAAAGATAAAATAAAGTTCACCACAAAACTGTACTATATTGTGCTATTATTTACTTAATTAATGGACGAACCAAACACCTTGCACTAATTTCTACATGAATTATAGTAACTACTGTAATGAACTAGTCCAGATACACCAGTGGAACACAGGTCCTTCTATTTATTTAAACAAAAACAAACCCAAAACTTTGGCCCCTCTTCTGCATCAACTGATTTACTTTTCTACCTTAAACCCACAGTATTTCTATAATTATTTGCATTCTTTGTGCTGAAAAATGTTATAAAAATCATCTTTAAAAACAAAGTAGTAGCAAGGCACTTACTAAAGGTCTCAGCAGTTTACTTGAGAGGTGCTTAAATTATTTGCTCAGATTTACAGCATATAGATATAAAAACCCATTAAGTTTTTTACCTAAGACTTCAGCCTTTAGAGAAAGATATTTTTTCCAACACACAAGAATTGACTACCTAGGCACTTTGGACAGGGCTTAAAAAAATTAAGTAATTCACTAAATATGAAGGAGAAACTATCTACTTCATATACACCATCAGTTTCAAACCAAGCTGTTACATTAACACCACTCTTAGGTTCAAAGGAACTGTTCTGCAGTCATTCCTTTCAAAAGCACTACTTCCATATACACAGTCCTTACGGCTTTGTCTAGGAATTAGGTTTCGTTTAAAATTATTTAAAACTCCTTTGGAACAAAGCACAGACAACATTTTTGCCTCATGTAGTTTCCAGAGGTACCCTTAGCATTCAGAAACACTGCTCATGAAAAGAGAGTCAAAGTCAGGTAAAAATGCTGGAAATGCAACTTGCAGGTTAAACAAGTGAACAGCCACAGGCAGTCACAGAGCTGAATCCTTTCCCACTCCCTGCTAAGGGACAGCTGCTGTGGTGCTGCTACACCTCTGAAACTCCTCTCCTGTGACACCAATTGACCAACATGTGTACATGTATTTCCTCCCAGTAAAGGCTATTAAGCAGATTTAGCCAACAGATCAGATCTCAGTGTGCTGAGATTTGTCCACACTCAACTAAACCCAGCGTTGCTGCTGGGGAAGAAGGGAAAATGGCAGTCATCCATCAGTTCAAAGGCAGCAGTAAGAATGCAGATGAGCTGAGCTGCTCCTCCAGACATTCTGATGTCTCATCATCATTATACTCATTGTCCTGAGCTAGAAAGAAAGTTACGCCTCCAGTTAGACTGGTCACAAAACACACAAAGCAGCAACATGCTTAAGGAAGGTCCAGTTCTGAATAGCATTTTTGCTGTTATTTAAGAATTCCTCTTGCATTCCAGGCTGGCTGATATGCTGTTATCAAAGTCATACAGTTGGCTGCTTCACCCAGCTCTGAAGGAAAAGACAGTCAAAGAATCAGGAACTCCAGCTTTACGTGCAAGGTCTGGATTCAAATGCACATGAAAATCTAGAAAACTTAAAACATTCTTCAAAACTGGCAAGGCTGTCTTCTCCCTTAATCCAAGGAAACCAAGAGAAATCGTTAGCACAGCTCATGTAGGCAGCCTTAAGCAGGTGAAAGAGGATGAGGAGATATTCTTATTCCAATGGACATTTAATATACTGGTATTTGATAACTTCTGCAAAGGTCACACTATAGAAATCCAGGAATATATGTTTGATGTTTACTGATGGAATTAGTCAAGTTACTTAGGTTTCTTCTCCCTTTTAGTCTAGTTACACAAAGAAATTTTGTCTTGGGGGGTGGGGTTAAACCAGGGAGAGAATTTTTAGCCACCTTTCGAAAAAGTTTCACTCCTCTAATAAAGGGGAAAAGATAGAGCCTGTGGAGAACAGGAGGTGACTGTGGCTACCCCAGGACTGAGGATCACCAAAAGCCCCAAGGAGGCATAGAGAACTCAAGGGTCTCTCCTGGCACAAGCTCACTTGGTCTCACATTGTGCAGGGGGGCGGTGGCTACTGCCACTTGCTGTCCACCCCCCAAAAAGAGAGCGCTGTCAGTCATTGCTCACGTACTTCAGAACATCAAAGCACAGTTAGGACCTTGTTGCAGCTAAGATAATTTTAGTTGTGATATAATCCACATACTTAAGTTACCACAGTACATACACTGGCTTTTTCAGAATAACTTTGTTACATGAAGAATAACAGAGAATCTCAGCTCCAGACCTATGAGCAGAAAGGCCATGAGAAATCACTGGTTTCACTGTTGCCTTTTAAAGGACTATTTGAAAGACATTGCCAGTTTGATCAAAAGTACTTCTGTGAAGTGCTACAAAGGTCATCTGCAGTGTTTTGTGAGGTGTCCTAACTGTGACATACTTCTATTAATTATGAAAAGATAGCTTGAGATCTACATTTAGCTTCTCGCAAAGCAAGCGTAACACAATATATGCAAAAATAAACAAATACGTCAGCTTTAACTCAAACTTCTCCTATTAGGTCTTTTTGACAAAGCAGCAGGTTTTTTCCACTTGCAAGTTATGGTACAGGTATGATCATTCAGGCTGATCCAAGTCTGTCTGCATCAGCTCCTACTGGGACAAAACAAAGCAACAGTCCCTTCAGATTCCCAAACTGAAGCACTCTGCCCCTTGCTGATCTGGAAGAAGGGTGAGCATTTTCATCTGCTTCCCAGTAAGGATCATCTGTATCCATTACCACCTGTAGCAGATATCCCTACAGTTAAAGAGAAAGGGAAAAGATCCTAGTAAGAACAACATATGTCAGAGAGCTTAGAAACATTATCTGGAGCATTTCATCTCTAGGCCATCAGTTCAAATCTAACCCAAAGTGGTATGAACCAAAATTCACTTGGGATCAACTATCATTTAGCAGATTAAATGAATGTTCTAATGTTTTAATTGGTAAAAAGTTTTCCAAATCACCAAAGATTCCTAATAACCATGGATTTTCACTGCTATCTACCCTCTCAATACAGCTCCTGCTGCTGTCTCCTTTGCCTTCTCACATGCCTGGCTGTCCATTCAGGGATGTTCCCTGATGGTTTCCCACGCTGGACCCAAGTAGTTTTCAAATTAGAGAAGTGGGAGCATCTGAGAATGCTGACATGGCTGAGCAGAAAGGTCAGGAGGCTCCCAATAATCATCAGCTTTTCACTGATGAGGTGTTTATTATCTCTGCCCAAAGTTATATCCTGCCCAAGCAAATGTATTATTTGGCCAGAGCTAGATGCTATTCCCATGGAACTAGAAGAGAACAGAAACCTGAGGGGAAGAAGGCAAGGAGGGAGAGGGAGATGCTTCTCTGCTTCAATTCAAAATGATGTCTGAAGATAATACAGCCCCAGAATCCTGTCATACACAGATTTGGTACAGTAGAACTGGTCATCTACTGACCCAGAGCATGTCAAAACAAAGCCATATACATGTAGTGTTTGACAGGTATGTGTGACATGCCTCTCCTTCAGGAAAAAAGGGGGTTGAACAGCAGGCATTCTTCTCCTCCCATGATTCCACCCCACAAAAGAGCACGGACAGCTGCAAAAGACTACATGTGTCAGGGAAATCCCTTAGAACTTATTTCAAACAAAGCTCTCACGTCCAGAGAGTTCAACAGGCCAAGCTTTTGCAGTACTTAAAGATTCAGTTCCCCTTAATTACTCATCACGTTTAGCCATAATCTCACTTCCTCAATCCACGGCTAATAGTTTTGCCCTTTATGTGGCCCCTCTCTGGACCAGATCCAGAATAGAGGGAGACGTTTAGACTGGACTTCCCCCTTCTGTTCCTCCTAAATATGGAGCATTTCCCATGCTTCTGTTCAGCACAAAGCACTATGTGCAACTGTACTAATAGCAGGATAAGGGAAGGGGCTGTTCAAACCTGAACTACAGCAGGGAAGACAGCATGGATGAAAAAAATAAAAATAATAATCAAATAATCGTACCACAGTCCAAGTGCATTTCATGCATATCAAGGACTCTCTGCATTCCTTCAGCATTCTTATCTCTCTGACAAGCCCTGTCTGAAAGACCTCCCACCCTTCTGTGTCAGGATTCCTGGACCTTCTTACTTCATGCCAAATAACCTCCTTCTCCCATTCACAACTGATCGCTCTGTTCCTCACTCGTTTCGGGTTTTGGCTGAATTTCCCACTCCACTCAGTGCTTCACACTTCTCTTCCAAGTCAGGTAACGCTTTTTGCTTCACGCTCTCCCCCCACACACACGTCCCCTGTTCACAGGAGTTCCAGTTCAACTTCTTTTACACTTCTCTACTCTCTCTCCCACAAAGCTCAGCCCTGCTGTATCATACCTGTCAACATCTTCCCGTCCATTTGCCCTCTGACAGGCCTCTTTCATTTTAAAGGTGGTCCAGTTGTTTGCTTGGGTTTGCTGTTGTTTTTTAAGTTCTTTAAAAAGAGAGAGCGAGAAAGGCAGAGACAGCATCTCACCAATGTTCCTCTCCCTCCAAACAGCTGACAGTAGAGCCAGGTGAAGTCACCTAGACCCTCCCCTGCTTTTTGGTCTCAGTAGATGCATGGCTTTCTAAACAGCATTTCAGCAAGGTATGACTCCCTTTTATGAACTCACTACAGCATTTCTTGAACAATTCTACAGGGCTAGCCATCACAAGCCTCCCTTCCTTCCCTTGGCTCTCTGCAGGAGACCCCTTGGGCCCCTGCCCCCTCTTCCTATCACCCCTCAAACAGCAAATCCATGATCCATGCTTTTCTCTTCCTGTCTTCCTTTGTTCCCAGTTCTTTGCTTAGACCATGCTATAAGTGCTACAAGATTATTTTCCAAATAGTTATAATTCAATACAATGTAACAATTATGGTTAGCATGCACTTCTGTCTAAAATTCTAGCTTCTCAAACCATTCTATAATTCCACGACTTTGTAGAAGAGGGCAGATTTAGACTAAATATAAGGAAGGAATATAAGGAATTTCTTTTTTTATTATGAGGGTCATGAAACACTGGCACAAGTTGCCCAGAGAGGTAATAGATGCCCCACCTCTGGAAACATTCAAGGTCAGACTGGACAGGACTCTGATGTCCCTGCTGATGTCAGGGAGGCTGGACAGGACAGCCTTTAAAGTCTCTTCCACACAGTTATTCTATGATTTTAGAGAGATCTTGAAGGATTACCAAAGCTAGACCCGTCCACGAGCAACCATGAAAGCAGAGGACCAAAGCTTCCCTTCTCCCTTTTAAAAATATAATTATGTTTAGTCAGTTTTCTTCCTAGTTTGGCCCAGAATGGGGAGGGGTATGCAAGAGCCCCCTGTAATTCTAATGAATTGACTGTAGCTCCTTCAGAGAAGTCTGCTGGCAGTAGAGCAAAACATTTCACTGTCGTATGGTGGGGATAAAATGGAAAGTCTCACCTAAAAAGTGCTCCTTTTTCATCCTAATGCACCAAATACACACTGTTTTTAATGTCAGCAACAGTTTTGATTCCTAATTATTTCCCAATGAGTGTCCAAAAAAAAAAACAAAAAGCCCACAAAAAACCCAAAACCCCAATGCTACCCAGGCTGCAAATGATACAGTTCAAATGATATTTCAGCACTCCACAGAACATGAAACATTCAGGTTGTGTCCTCTCCACCACCACACCTGTAAGTTATTTTTATAGATTGCTGTCCTAAGTTACAGAGAGTAGGAAACTGGACAAACACTCAATAAAAATGTACGCATGGATTGTGGTTACAACAATGCCTGAGGGGTGCAACCTGCTAAGGACTTAGCTGTAAATAAGAAGGCTTATGTTGAAACACTCACTTACAGGAGACAGCGCTACAAACCATGCTCCTACTAGGCAAGGAGACATTACTGAAGCAGAGAGTATTTTATAATTCCAAAACATACCGTGCTACTCAGTAGCAAACTGGCTTTTAGTGGCTACTGATACCGATGAAGATAAAAAAAATAGTGTATAGGGAAATAACAGTTCCACGTTTGGAGAACAAGAGAGCATTTTATGGTTTGAGACATTAATTGCATTGGAGTTGGGAATAAGCAGTAGGAAATTGTGGAAATTACTGCCATAGGACATAAGGGAAGCTGAAAGTACTAACAGGTTCAAAACAACTAATTCAAACGGCAAAATCATGAGGTGGAAAGTGTCTGTGGGGAAACACATCCACCAGTTGCTTTCTAGCAAGTAACCCAAGTAGAATCCCTTGCAAAGAACCTGCTAAATGACAGTCTTTTGGCAGCTGGAAGGGATACAGGAGAAAGATCTCTTTTCTAAGCATCTGTGAGCAGCTACTCTCCAAGGGATTTCAGCTACCAGTCTCACTTGTTTTGGATGGTTTGTACAAACATCAGGACTTTTGTGTTTCCAATAAACGCTTAACCAAAATGGCCAACTTAAGACTGGTTAGGGAATCAAAAACAACCACATAAACCAGTTCAAAAAAACAAAGCAAAACAAAACAAACCCCTCAAACCAAAAAACTCCAAACCTGCTTGTTATTTTATCCAAGTCTTCTATTCAAGAAGACTCCGACCCAAGAGAACATGACAAAGTCTTGTTTGTCCATCAGGTGATCAAGACATGTTGATGATGGAAAGAGGTGCTGCTGAAGTGCACTATGGTATTAGTTCAGCCTGTGATTTCAATCATCTTTAACATAATCTTCAGCTCCGCCTACCCCTTCCAGCTTACACATCCAAGTCAAAACTACGAAATAGGTATTACAAGGGTGCATGCAGCACCTATTAAATGTTGCAACAGTTTTAGCTTTTTCAAAAGCCATCCAGAAACACGACCTCAATTTAGGCAGAAGATAAGCTGAGTCATTAAACAAGCCAGAGAGAGAATAATCCTTCTAAGTGATGCAGCAAGAGAAAATCAGGACTATTCTCACAGAGCAGAAGCAACAAACAAAACAGGATGTGTCTGGGTTCACACTGCGTATTTATAAACGATATACTGATATCTGAACAAGAAAGTGTAGTCCAAATTATAGGTTCTTATAAAATCCACCTTCCACAATTAAAGAAAAAAAAATTAAAAGTCAAAACAGAAAAGTTCCTAAAACCCAACCTCGGTTTTCCTGGAAGGAATAATTCCCTGGATCTCTGCAACACAACTTTTTTCTTTTTTTACAAGAGTCCTCAAGAGAAAAATAACTTAAAATTTATGTTCTGCTTTTAGTTTTGCATAGCAAAGTGAAAAAGCTAAAATGAGCAGTCAGACACATAGCTAGTACACGACTGATATTTTCATCACAAAACTAAGCTAAGGTAGCAGTCCACAGGCATTTTAATTCTGAAAGTGCTAACAGAAGACCATCTGTAGTTTCCAACCATTCACTATCATCTCTGTCCTCTCCTCCTACTGCCTGCAATGCCTGAGTGCCTCTACCTGGTGTTGCATATCAGGGGAGTGATTAGGGTGATTAGTGATTAGAGACCAAACTGAACTTAATTTCGATCTGGATCAGTTTCCTGATATGTCTGCCACAAACAATTCTGCTAACACAAAATGCAAAGCAACTAGAGAAAAAGAAATGTCATTCTGACAAAAACACTCACGAGAGTAAATCTATGGTATTAAAAAAAGTCCCAACCAACTGCCAACCTCTGCTGTTAGAATTTAAGCCCATCAGAACACAAGAAAAACAACTGCCATCTTTCAAGGTATTTTACCCACATAAAGCAATTTTCCCCTGATATTTCCTACCCTAACTACCATAAAGACTCTGCAATGGGAAACTTGCAGCAGGCTGGGACGCTCGGACAGAGCTCCTGAAATTGCGTGAGAAACTGTAGGCACTGCAGTTCAAGTGAGAGCAGCACCAGCCCACGTTACAAGCCTGCTTCCCTCTAGAAGTTAAAGCAATTAAATGTTTCCCACACAGGAACGGGAAACATTTGAGCTACTGTCAGATAACACATCTGCTACACAACCCCGTCGCAGCTGTGAACTAAGCGATGCCGAAGTGGCGTCAGCCCTGCCCTGCTCCTGGACACATCCCGCACCCTCTGTCATCACCAGCAGCTGTTTCTACCTCCACGGCCCCTGTGTGAGAACCGCACTCTTGAGGGGGGTTACATTTCCTTCCCATGGAATGCAGGATGGGCCGTGGGGGAGGCGGGGGTCCCACGCACCAGGTGAGCCCGGCTGTGCCTTTTGCACCACGGCGTGCAGCGCAGGCCAAGTGCCCAAAGCCCCGGGCCCACGCGGCCCTCTGGGCAGCGAAGGGCCGGAGCTCGTCCGCTGAACCTCGTCCTTCCACGTGAACCCTACAGCGCTTTGACATTCAAACCTTAACACCCATCCGCAGCTTGACCGCTGCTGCCCCAAAGGGTGAGCCGCGCGTCACCGCTCCCCTGATTTCTCGGGACAATCCCGCAGCGCTGCCTCAGCCCTCCCTGCCGAGGGACGGGCCACGCGTGTCGCTGCGGTGGAGCCCAGAGTGACAGGGCACCGCACCCGCAGCGGGCACGGCCCTCCAGCCCCGGGCACCCCCAGGAGGCACCAGCGGGGCCGAGCCG